>APFE030081498.1:10869-23060 GCA_000404065.3 Pinus taeda | reverse complement strand
TTAGTTTTCTGTTATTGTGGATCTGGTTATCTGGGTGACTTACTGGTACTTGATGATCATTTGATGTTTATGGATCCAGTATGAAAATTGGATGAAACGTGGCCTTTTCAGATTATGTGTTGTGCTTCAGTGTATCCAGTATGAAAATTGATGAAACGTGGTACCTGGAGGAGAGAAGATTGTAGGCCAGCGCCTACGTACTAGTACTTAAGCTAGTACAAAAGCAAAGGGGAATCTTTGGAGCATTGTAGCAGGTAGCAGCCTACGTACTAGTAAATGGATCAGCTAGTACAAGAGCAAAGGGGTTTGTAGCTCCCGTACTGGTATAAGACTGCACCAGTACAAATATTGTAAAAGGATTTTCTTATTAAGAAGAAGATTGAGATGACTTGCAGCAGGTGGTTTTCTCTCGCATTGGGTTTCCACCTTATATCATGGTGTTCATGTGTGTGCCTTATGTGTGATGATCTATTCTATGTTACTGCATCTGTTAACTGATAATATGGTTGATAATGTTCTAATGCACTCATTGAAGATCAATTAGCTTAATCATAAGAAGTTGTGGAAGTAGCATATATGAATCAGAGTTTGGAAATGAAAAAGTTTTATTAATGTGATAATACTGATTCACCCCCCCTCTCAGTATTATTTCCAATAGACTTGAAACAACCCACATTAATAATAAATTATCTCACATAGATTAAGCCCACTTGGGCACCAAGGCCAAAACAATATTTTTAGTTAGGTGTAGGATTAGTGGCATAGGGTTCCAATAACACCCACTGATCACTTACATTGAGACATAGAAAATTGACATATTAGGGAGCTTAAAATCCTTCACCATCCCACGGTCCAAATCTGGAGCACGTTAGAAACTTGATTCAGAGGGGGTTAGGCTAGATCATGGTGTGAGTAGTTCTCCTCGAGGTTACCCAACTTGTGGTAGGGATTTCGTGTCATGATTGATCACTAAGAAGCTCAAGACTGGACCGATCCTATGGGATGAAGGTAACCTTAGTGGCCAATTGTAGAAAAACACCCTATATGACTAGATGTGGGCAAGAAATTAGTCCTCTATCCCACCTTTCTCCAGAAAACTCTACTTGCATTGATGATATTCCGTTAAGTAAGAAGTCTCCTGGAAGGCCATCTAAAATAGTAGAACTAGGAATATTTTTAGGATTTATATCACCTTCAGCTAGAGGTCGTTTTTTATTTGATAGGACATGTTCACTTGAATTAGAGTAGCATAGCATATCATTATAGTTAGTTTACATTGACACCATTCCACTAGTGTTTGCTTGCTGATTGTTACTCTTTTCTCCTATCATCACCCTTTAGCCTATTGAGTTATCTTTGTCTTAACACCATTGCATCCCCTAGGCATTTGCCACAGAGACTTCGTGGCCTTCCCCCCTAGTTTCCTTTAGGACATCATCTTACTCTTGCTTGTCAAGTTCGAAGCCATCCTCCTTGTTATGCGGAATTTATGACTATGGATAAAATTATCTTCCCTAAATCTAGTGGAGTGGTCTAAAACAAAATAAATCAAAGAATATAATTTTCCCTTAGAGAATTTGAAGAGTGGAAAGAGGCTTGGAATCCTTCGCAAGATCTTTTCTCCTCTTGGCTTGTAAGCTCTAATTGCTATAATTAGAACTTGCACAGACAATCAAAAGAATCCAAATATCTACGACATATATGTAGCATTATCCAATCAATCTATTCAATAGACCAACAAAGCATTGAAATATAAGAATTTAAACATAACATAATACGTATAGGAAAATGGTATACTCTTTGCATTAATATGAATAGGAGAGATTTTACAACCAAGAATAGTAATTGATCTTGTAGAGATCTCCCAAAGTTGACTTCTCCTTCCTTGTCACAAAGCATACCTCAATGTCACCCTAATGCATGAAGATGATGACTTCTTTAGATTAAAGGCAACAACATGAGGGTATGATTAGTCTCCAAAATCCAACCTTGATGTTGTAGATGGCTAAAGATTTATAAGAGAGGGATGGTAGTTTAGGAATTCTTATCCACTTACCAATATAGGATTGAGATCCACTTAAGAGGGGAGGATGAACTCAAGGGATAAGAGGTGAAATATCTAAGGTAGGATAAGATAGGATTCAAAGTTCTTATCCAAGGTAAATGGTTGGAACAATTCCTAGAAGCTTCTACAAGAGTAAGCTTTAGGATTATTTTTAATTTTCCCGAATTTCTAGAATCAACACACCCCCAACAAGGGACAACTTGATGCTTATCAATGTTGGTGCAGAATGGAGCATCCAACTGGTGAACGTAGGTATCTAAAGGGAAAGGGTGTGTTGGGTCTTAAAATAATTGAAATGAAGCAATCATACCTAGAAACTCAGGGATTTGGAAGAGTCATGCTTAGGGATTTGTGTAGGAATAATGACGAGGTGTTCACGGATGTGGATTAATATGGTTTGTAGGCCTATCGACCAGATGCAAAAAAATGGATTATAACACTCCTAGTCCTCCATTAAGTCCACATACCGACTCTAGTTCTTCTGATTCTTCTAGTTCTTCCTCTGATTCCACATATTCACAACCCTGTACTGACACCATGTTAGGAACCAATGTGGGTGGTGGAAACCAAGGTGATAATTAAGGTCCTAACCAAAGTAACCCTACTGGCAGAACCTCTACAAGTATGACCACTAATCCTCCCTTGATTCCCTATATGGTTGGCCTAAGCCTCTTTGATTTCAGCCAACTTATCAATGATCCCCTTCTCCATGACCAGAATTGGCCTTATATACCCACCAAACTCCCCTCAGACATTCCTACGTTTGAAGGTAATCCTAGAGAATACCCCACCAATCATGTTCACTCTTTTCACATGTGGTGTTCATCAAATTCCATTATCGAAGACTGCATTCATATTCATCTCTTCTAATGCACCCTAACTGGAGTTACTGGCAAATGGTATGTGGACTAATCATATGCCTCTCATTCTACCTTTGCAACTCTCGCTAAATATTTCCTTTTATATTTCCAGTTACCTCTTCGATACGACACAAATACCAAACTATTGACCTCTTTTCATCAAACTTCTGCCACCTGCCTTTCTGACCACGTATGAGAATGGCACAAAAGGAGGAGAATGTGTAGAGACCGTAAGTTTGAAGATCGTGTATATATGGATTGGTTTTTGAGAACCCTTTTGCCCCCCATAGGTAAATATGTCACCTCTCACTTCCCTCATACTAAGGAACAAGCTATCCAGATAGCCTTAAAATATGATATGATATATGCCCAGTTAAGTTATGTGATCTACCTCGGCCTAGTGTTGCTAATGCACCAGGGGCACCTCATGCCACTGACGGTATCATTGTATCTATTTCCCACCCTCAACCATCACCATATCCTCAACCTCCTATGAGTTATGGTCAACCCTAGGGGGGGACCAGTTCTTCTTACACCTATCCCCCTCCCAATCTGTCGCGTGTAAAATCTTATCAAGGTAAAATCACATCATATGTATTTATCCATACATATCAATCAATGCTAGGGCCAATAGTTTCTCAACATTGTTGTAAAAATGATTTTGCGACTTCTTACTATCCTTATGCACTGCCTAGCACTCTAGCCCCACCAACACCAGCACCTTCACATTCCATGCCTCCACCTCCTTTGCCTCAAGATCAACTGCCTCCATGGAATCAAGTGTATGCTCAACAGAGTACTACCAATCCACCTAACCCCAAGAGAAGAATAAAGGGAAGGGTAACCATAATAAAAAACTTCAAGTTAACTAAGGAAATCAAGGATGACAACCTAGTGCCCCTAAGGGTGACCAACCTATTCCTATAACCTAGCAATAGGGAAGACAACCCAAACATAACAAGGCTCTTAGAAATAATAAACCGTGTGTTTGTTGTGGAGTTTTTTTCCATTATACTCATGAATGTCCCCTTTTATCTTAGATGCACTAGGCATGGGAAGCTCAAGAAGCTTCCTTTAGAGGACCTCAATCCATGGTTTCATCTCCTCCCCCTCCTTCTTCGTCACAACTAACAATGCTTACTAATCCATTCCCTTATCAAGGATATGTGGCTACCCAACCTTCCATAAATGTTCCACCTCTTCAACCTTCATAACCCTGGAATGGGAATTACCAGATTCTCATGATGGACTAGTTACGCCAATATGAAAATTCTAGCTATTAGTTAGCCACTAATTCCCAACCCAAAAGTTCTATTGAGCCCTTGTTGTCACCAAATGGTACCTTACAGATCCCTCAACCTAAGGTAGAGGTTCATACCAAGATCACTAAAGGTCCATTACTTCAAAATGTTTCTTCTTCTAAAGCCACCCATACCTATGATATAGTAGATGATTTGGCACAATCTCTTGCCACCATGTCAATGGTAGAAGTCATCCAGACGTGCCCCTCCCAACGGAAATCCCTATTATCCGTGTTAGGCACTCTGGGTCCCTCTAGCAATAGTTTGATTGTCTTTGATGTTGATAAAGTGAAACACCCCCCCTTCCTTCATCAATTTCCTTTCAGATACCAGTCTCCATAAAAAATGTCACTGTCGAGTGATGTATAATAGAAGAAGGTACCTCCACTTGTGTGATGGCCACTAGTGTTTGGAAGCGAATTAGTTCCCCTGACCTATCATCATCCAACATCACCCTTCATGCATGGGATGGTCACCCTTCACAACCTCTCAGTCTATATTAGAATTTCCTTGTCACTTTCGTTGGCAAGATGATCATGATCAATATCGAAGTCATCGATGCCCTTTTAGATTATAACCTCTTGTTCGGTCATAGTTAAACATACACCATTTTAATTGTCACATCCTATGTCTTTCGCAAGATGTGATTCCCTCATAATGGAAAGATCGTCACTATCGATCAATTGACTCACTATCACCCTCAGTCTCATACCTCTCCTCAGACCATTATTTCATCAATTATTGAAAATAATACCTCTCCCCCTCTTACCAATGTTTCCCCTGGAGTCTATAAATATTCCATACTACTTGGGGATTATTATGCCCCACCGCCTACTCCTTCTAAGCCTAGCTCTTCAAGTGTTTGCATGCTTCAAGTGTCATGGGCCGCTAAAAAGTGGTCTAGCACGTCTTCCTAACGATGATCTCCTTTGCAACACCCTACTCCATACTCAACTTGTACTTCATGAACAATTCTTCCAGGATCATTCCCTTCAATTGGTGTCCCCAAGGGTATTTTCCAACTAGGAATAGTTCCCCTAGGTATTTCCCACGTAGGAGCAGTTCCTCTAGGTCATTAGTTTTCCAGCCATATACCTTTCTTAATCCTTCCACTAGGAATCATTTCCACTACCGTCATGGCTACGTTGAGTCTTCCTAATATCACTTTGGGGATCCCAGTCTAGTACTTTGATCCTCTAACAAACACTCCCCCCAACCAACTTAAGCGTTACATGATTTTGACTTTGGTTCAACTTGTTCGTACTGTTAGCGTCCTATAATATACATAATCAAAACACATTTGTCCAGTTATTTATTTTGGGAATCTGCTTGTAAAATTTAGCCTATAAATTCACCATGTATTATAGTCTAAATTATCTTTGTACTAAGGTCTCAAATTTCTCAAGTCATTGAAAATATGTGTGTCAAAAGGGGTCCAGTAGTATTGATTTGAATTTTAAGGTCCCTAAGGAGCCATCAGTGAGTTGTCATGAGTGAATGTTGACACTGATGTCAAGCAGACTGGAAAGAATGTGTGTTGCAGTGCATGGTTTAGAAGACTTCCTATGATCACTGTAGGTTTCATGTAGAGGATCATCATGATGGGTGTGATTTTAGCTATCCAAAGAGAAAATGATCATAGAGTTTTTCATCCATTTTCCAAGCACCATAAGGACTCAAAGTCTACATTAGACCCTCTCCATTGGAAATTTCTCTGAACAAGCTTTCCAACGGTATGTGGAAGTGCAAAAATGGACTTCTGGATCAAAATATATGGCCTATTGAAGTTTAAGGGTTTGAAGCCTTTCAAAGGGAGGCATATCAGAGGTCTAGAGTGATATCGATGATTGGCGATCATAGGTTCATGGCACATCGTCGATCGCTTCTCAGAGGAAAGGTACAATTAGAAGATCAATGATTAGTGATATCGGTGTATTGACAATTGGAAATCAGTGATGGTCTACGGCACATCGCATTTTGCATGTTGACAATCGACGAATCTAGAGAGTGACCACTTTAAAAAATTGCGATGTGCGAAATTGCAACATCGAAAGGGCTAATAGTGTTAAACTGCCAGGAAAAGGGGTTGATAGTGTTATACCGCCAGGAAAGCACAAAACAGGTTAAAAAAGAAATTATTTACAAAACCAAGGCAGGACGACCCTTCTCTCTCTCCTCCAGCAAGACGTGTGGTGCAATAAGATTGGTTCCAATAAGGGACACATGGCAGAATATGATTGGTTTTGATAAAGCCATGTGGCATCTGACGTTAGTATGACATGGGAGTATGGTAGACACGTGGCAGGAAATTTCGGCGTTTTGAGGGGTCCTAAGGGGGGAAACAGGGTGATCCACGTCACCACTCACAATGTGCCAAGTGGCAGTGATGATGTCACAATCTGAAGTCACAAATTGGAGGTTGAGGGATATCGACATTTTGTAATGGGTGCCACTTGAAAAAGTTCCGATCAAAGGGAGCTTTGATAGAGGGGCTAGCACGCAGTCATGAAGACTTAAAGAATCAAAGGCTAAAGCGCGTAACAAAGGAAAATCACCCCCGACGGGAGTCTAAATACCTTAGCGCCCTAAAGCTCAGCACCAGGTCATATGCCTTGGTGCTATGCAAAGAAATGCAAGAAGGGGATAAAGCCAAAGGAGCCAAGACAAAAGCACAAATTCATGATAAATCAAGTTATAGAGGAGTGTCGATAGAATTGACCGTAGAATCATTGGCCTGGTTATACAATAGAAATAAGGCCAAAGGAGAAAAGTGCAAGGAATTGAATAGTATCAGTGAAACAATAAGTCCAAAACAAAGAAAAAATTATCTGATAGGCCATGCAAAAGTGTCATCAGATGTATGGGTCGGTAGCTATGGAATCACAGAAAAGAGGGAAATGTCCAAAACAAGGCAAAAATTATTTGATAGGCCATGCAAACGTGTCAACAGAAGTATGGTTTGGCAGCTATGGAATCATAGAAAAGATGGAAATGATAGTTTCAAATGGACAATCAACCAGTCTCTACAAATAACTACAACCGCTCCATTTTTAAATGCAGAAGATCGAAAATATTGAACTAATTTCTAGATTTAGAGGATAGGGATTTTCTAGTAGAATTGAGAAGAGCGAAGGATCATTTTGGATGGATTATTGCAAAGGGGTCTATTATGATAGCAAAAATGCTAAAACTCTAGTTAGGGACTTGTTCTACTTTCAAGGGAAGCAGTTGACCATATATTTCTTTTGCCTGAATGAAAGCATATTTTCCTATATTTACTTTAGAACATACAAAATATATTTTAATTTTATCTTTGCATACATGAACTTGAGAGATATCTAAAAATATCTCTGATTCTGTAATAATGTGCTGACTATTATTTTGTAAAATTGTTAAGTAAAGCACTATATAAACAATTTGTGAATATGTAAACAAGGTTGGAACTTGTATGAAGAAAAGGGCTCTGCATGGATGTAAGTCATGTATTGGACTCAAAGTGATCAATTTACATAAATACAAAGAGTTTTGTTCCAGGATTCCCATGTCAAACAACTGGTGATGTGTTTTCCTATTTTAAATTGTTTCTTTTCTCAGTTTCCATATGTTTTTTCCCTCTTTATTGTTACAAGAATATTAAGGTCCAAATTTTCTTAAGTGTACTATGCTCTGGTTTGTTAGAAATATCCTTGTTTTCTTTATGATATTAGGTATAGAATTCATCTCAGTATGCTCTATATTTGATTGAACTTAAATCATATTCATACTATTAACACCCCAGGCACTCTATAAAATCTAAAAGTTTTCCTATCCTACCCTGTTATAGCTACTCTTTCATTTTGTGATTGATTTTTGAAAGGTTCATGACTCCACGCCCAAGGGAATTTTCCTGCATCTTTCAACCAAAATTTTGAAAAACTAACCTCAAATTCAAATAGCTAGCCTAAGATCTTAAAAAACAGAATTCTAAATAATATAGAGAGATCCCTCTCTAAAGCTGGAAGGGTTAGACCCTAGCTTTAAAATTGATTTTGTGGTTATCTTTGTAGTTTTCTTCCTTAGCCTAGGAAAATTACGGAGTGATAACACCTACCACCCCTTACTTTGCTTCAGTGCCACAACAACCTCAACATGAAACCACTCTTGTTATGAAAGCATCTAGTGAGGGGGAAAAAGCCCCAAAGAAAGGGGGAAAAGACAAGGAACCCCAAGCAACTCCCACTCCTCCTAAGCCACAAAAGACTTCTTCTTCATGTGATTTTTGTGATTTTGTTGGGCACACCACCAATAATTTTCCTGAATTTCCTCATATTAAAAATGTGGTATCGGATACTTTTCTTCACCTAAACATTCTTAAGGTCCATGTTTCCTTACTCGAATCCACCAAGAATAATAAAACCTTACGAATGAACCACCCTTGTGCTTTGTGTGATAAGTATGGACATTATTCCCATACTTGTCTCTGTCTCAAATACTTTCGTGATACACTTAAAGCACTTCACGAGTTAGATGTCACTCATAGTGACTCCACTTCCACTCTACCTGTAGGTCATGACCCCACTACTTCACCAGAATAGGAGGTTTCACAAACCACCATCACAATTCCTCTCCCAATGTTGAGATGACAAATAGTTCAACCCCTATTGTCTATGTGTCGTCATCCATGGGATCGATCTATTTAGACTCTTTAGGAGTTTCCTATTGTGCTTCTTTCGAACCATCTTCAAAAGACACTTTGGTCTCAACATCGATGGACCTTGAATCCACTTGTCATCAGTCTACCATCATAAATGATGTGTATGTGAACTTTTATCCCATGATGATGATTGGTTCCATCCCTTCTTACTTCGAACCCATAAGTTTGAACCACATCCAACTTGTGGCAATTACATTGCCACACAATGTTTTGGTAAGGGGGTATCCACTTTCAAGAGTACCGAAGAAGAAATTCTTCCCAACCCTCCTAGTCCATCTGGTAGAGTTGACTCTAGTAACACTATGCTTCCCCATGTGGAAGAACTTTTAAAGTCCCATATCACTCCAGATCACCCTTGGAATGATCCACTTAATCATTTCTCCATTTTGCATTAATAACAGTCCCTTAGACATTGATTTTGTTCATCCCTAGTGTCATCTAGGTGAGCATCCATTCATTATATCCAAAGCCACTCTTTGGTATGGTGACACCATGTATGAAAACTTACAAATTCAGTCCATTTGACTCATATATGTAGCACAAAACTAGACTGCTAATACACCATTTCCTTTCTCCCACTGCGTCCATTCATTCTTCTCATAAGAAGAACACCATAAACAACATATGGCGACACCACCAATGTGCATAAGCATATTATGTACATCCATACAAGTTTTTGGAATTCATTAATCTAAATACATCTAACATGTCCATAGCATGTTATATCCATACATACAAAACTGGGGGGACCTATGCCCCTACATCTGCTCATCATCCTTTAGAGACTCTTGTTCCAAGTAGGGTCGAATGCTCGAATCCCTTATTTGCCCACTTGGAACACAATGGAACTCCACAAACTCATTTAGGTAGGGGCATCATTATTACCTTTTCATACCCGATAAATTCCCTCCATCATCGTATGATGAGGGGAAATCTCTCATGCTTGGGGGCAGGATGACACCCCTAGCCACCTTCTCACTTGATTAACATAATTCTCAGCCTAAACCTCAACAATATAGGTATGGACAATTATCCTTCCATTCCTTTGATAGTTTGTCCTACCAGCCTCTCCGATGAGCCATATACACATAACATATCGTAGATGCTTGATACCATATCTTAAAATATTCTACTCTATGTGATACCACACTTACCACCTGGTCCCCATGTTTGATTTGGTCGGTTGGGGTGATTGTAGACCTTCTCTAGTAGTTCATTCCTGTATTCTTTTCTTTCCTTAATTCTTCCCCAGGAACCATCCTTCCAAGAAGCATTAAGGCCATCTTTAGAAAAATAAGGCGACTTACTTGAAATTCGCAGAACTCAAAACCAATGGTCAGTTTTTCTGTTATGAGCTTGCTAAGATTTAGGGCCTCCTCCTCCTCTCCAAATTCTCCAACAACTCAATGTGCAAATGAATTGGATATGGGGGTAAGTAGCCCTTTTATAAGAAAAACCCATAGTTTTTTCATCAACAATTACGAGAAAATCATAGCTCAGTTTGAACAACCGTTGGTACCATTGGAAATATCTCACAAAGCTCTATAATGGGTCTCTCTTTGTTTTTGGTAATTTTAAACTTCAACAGGAAATCGTTTTCCCCACGAGGTCTCACTTTTCCGCCTTTCAAAACCAAATCTCTTCATATGAGCCACCTGTAATTTGGTACCACTTTGTCTTTGCACTTGTTAAATTATGTGTTGAGTTTCTTCATGAGTAACCATTATTTACTCATGTTTTATGGTCCCCTTCGGGCCTCTCCCATGTAGCAACATTATAGAGTCACCCTTGTTCAAAGCATTAGAGATGAGTCACCCTTGCATCCATGGAGTCTGGTCCGAGTCCCATTGAATGTTTTTGTAGTACATAATCCATCCTTGCATTGTATTCACTCCATTTCACTTATATTTGGCCTCTAGCTATAGTGATATGTCTTTGAAAATCCTTCGTTTGAGTAATTGACCATCCTGTCTAGAGTCTAGTTAGTTGTTTCCAGTTCAACCATGAATATTATTCTCTCACAAGGGAATTTTTTAGTCTACCACTCATCTTGTTCCTTCATCATCATCCCTAGTATCAGTCTATTAGTCGCGTTACTGTGTCCCTCGTGCCTTTGTTGAGGAATCATTATTGCCTCAACTCTAATGGGCCCTCTTCTATCGACTTCAATACATTTATTCCAGGAGAGTGGTTTAGATGGTGGTGTACCTTGGTTCCTATTGGGTGCTAAAAGGTGTCTTTTAAAACTCCTAATTACCTCACATTAATCATCAACCCGGGCAAGTCCTTTTATTTCAAGAGTGTACACAATAAGTGCATGCTATAAATCCAGAGAGTAATGTTTCTTAAAATGAAGGATAAACCTTTGATACAAGAGTAAACAGATGCATCTAATAAACTCAAATTGCAATCATTAAAGGAAATATGACATCTAAGATTCAAGACTCAAACCTCTGCTAGAATCATAATCAAATCTCACACAAGCAATTCAATTAATAATAGCATCAGCTGAGAGCATAGTAGCAATAACTCATCACTTCTTAGTTGATTCAATCTAAATCATACTCAATCTCTACAAAGCCATCAAATGGAAATGATATCAATATGAGAGTTCAATATCAATAAACAAACTCTTTACAGTTGATTAAATCAATTTGAATAATTATATAAGTAATTTAATCTGCAATGAATGTAAAATCTGCAATGAATGTAAACTGAATCAAACGACAGCGCTGTAAATCATATAAAGCAAAGATATTACCTCAATACATGAAAACAATAAAAAGTGCATAAGGTGAGAAATTAAAAAATTAATCAAACTTGCGGAAATCAGAAAGATATGATACAGAGAAGTAGTTTAATCCACCAAAGGTCAGGCCTTAGCCGCCAACGAATGCTGCTGAGCTACTTCAGATAAGGCGAACGAACATCAACCTCAATTTATATATTAATCATTGAACTTGAGTAACATTACAATATGATCGTGTTCTCTCAACAACACAACTCTATAAATTAAAATTATAGTTTGAAATAACAGAGATCCATCCCCTTTCCTCCTATCCTATCCTATCATATCTCTAATAATCCCTATAATAATCTCTCCCCCTCTTTGATCTCTGTTTTGATTTAAATACACAGAGAGAAAAGAGAAGTTACAATCAAGATGATTACAATATGATTCCCATTACAAAATTGGATTGTTTACAACAAATTGATCAGCAAGATCATATTTGAAATATCTTTCCATTAACATTCAACAGGAACAGGTCGAG
>APFE030081494.1:0-12366 GCA_000404065.3 Pinus taeda | reverse complement strand
AAGAAGATCTACAATCAAAGGAATATTTATGAAGAAGGAAAACAAGTGGAGTTTAGAAAGTTAAAATTTGAGGTTTGAAACCAAATTCTTCTTATATTTCTTTTCAAATTTCAGATCTCAATTACATAAAGAATTCATAAGTATGCTCTCCTCCTGTGCTTTGTGTAATCTGGAGGATCAAAAAAAGGATTTCGTGTGAGTATATCTTTTATTAAAAAAAATCTTTATTTGTTTTTTAAAAATAATAAAAATAAATAAAAACACAAAAACGAAAATAAGAATAAAGTAAACAAAAAAAAAGTCATGGAAGCAAAGGAAACACATTGCTGCAAATGTTATGAGTGATTTTGAAAAAAAAGAAAGATAGATGTGCATTGTCCTGATTTAAAAAAATAAATAAAAAATAAAAATAAAAACCAATTTCACCAGCAGTTAACTGAGCAGAGGCCAAATTCGCAGAAGTTAAAAACGTCATTTTTAAAATTCATTTGTGACCAAATGAAATTGAATCTGAAAACTCTAAAACATGGGCTTTTCTCAGAACAAGGTGAATTGTGTTTAGGGTGGAATTTTTTCGCAAAATTCGTAACCATTTGAGAGAATTTCAGGGTTCTATGGAGTGTTATTTGTGAGGTTGCGTGAAAAAAAAAAAACGGTTTTTCAATTAAATGCAGCCAACAGCCAAGGCCATGGCCATCCATTGGATCAGCCACAGAGCTATGGCCAGCCACCTAGTAGTGTTGCCAAGCTACAGAGAAAATCAATATAAAAAAAAAAAAAAAAAAAAAAAAATAAAAAAAAAAAAAAAAAAAATTGATAAAAAGAAATTAATAATTAAATAACAAAAAAAAATTATTAAAAAAAAAAAAAAGTCTTACTACAAAGATGAGATTTTCTCCATGCTTTACAACCATAAGCAAAAAAAATATATAAAAAAAATCATAAACATTCTCAAGATTGTTCTATAGAATAAAAATTGGTTAAAGAATCCACTTTTTAGGCAAAAATGATGAATTCAAAATATATGAAAAATAATTTGGCAAATATTTTGGAATTCCATTTTCCTAAAAATCTTGTAAATGATGAATTCAAAAGATATGAAAAATAATTTGGCAAATATTTTGGAATTTCATTTTCCTAAGAATCTTGGAAAGGATGAATTCAAAAGATATGAAAAATGATTTGGCAAATATTTTTGAATCATGTTTCCTAAAAATCTTGGTTTTAGATTGGCCACTTGTCAAGTTGTTTCAATTTTCATTTAGAATAATTAAAATTTCCAAAATTCCATTAAATTCATAAATGTGACTTGTGATTTATTGGTAAGTCATTCAAATTACATAGTGGAGGCCATGAGTTCAAATCTTGTAGGGATTGGTGTTTGTTAATTATTCTTCAATTTTGACACAACATAAATTAAACAACAATTTTGCCACCACATGGCAACATAACATCGACCAATATTGCACATTCACTGCCACATCCTTCAATGCATTGACTCCTTTTTCTACTGCGCAAACTCTCTCTGACATTCAAGCATTTGATATTTGTTCATGTGTAACGTTGTGGGTTGGTGATGTTATGGAATATGGGCAAAGCACAGAAAATCATAACACGGAAAAACTTTCGATAAGGAGTAACAATTAGTTTTCATTCTAAATTTATTTTTATTTTTATTTTTATTTGATGCATCTGTACTAAATATCTTGCAATGATACAGATTTTGGCAAATACAAGATCGAGGATGACATGTGAAATTCGATATCCTCGACGCAAATCATGAAATAATTTCAACTATGTTCGGGATTTGCATAATTGCAACAAAATTGAATTTTATCTACAAAAGTTACATAAGAAGGGAGTTAACTATACTCATTTCATATTTGAAAATGGATTTGTAAAAAATCATGGAATTGGGCTAACTTATACATTTGATTTTATTTAAATCTGTTTCATTGGTGTTTAATTTTTGCATTAAAAAACCAAGTACAAATTGATCACTTTTGCTTGGATATATTTATGTTTTGTGAATGCAAGTTTTTGTAGGTTTACGTTAATCAGATGATCATTCAAGGAGTCTAATTTGTCGACAATTGGACTTCCAACAGATCAATTTTATGACGAATCATGTGAATAAGTCCATATTCATTACAACCAATATTTTCTTCCCTTTGTAAAATTGTAAATCCCAATGAGTCCTCAATGCAAGCCTTTCAGATGCCAGTATGCTTCTTCAGTTAATGAACATTCGCCTCATTTCCCTTTACATTCGCCATTATATTTCTACTCCTTTTCCATTCCATGTTTTCAAATAAAACCTTGACAAATTTTCCATTCTATTTTCCTTCACAGTCATTTTCTTGTCTCTTTCACTAACCTGTAGCCCATGAATAAAGTCATTCAACTCCCTTACAAAGCTGAGTCACCCCATTCCCTTTCCTTTTCATTTCCGCCAATAAACCATGCTTCAATGTAATTTTTCCATCTATGGTCCTTCAAAATCATTATTTCATACTCGTGTTAGATGATGGAGGATTCCTTAAGGCCTCCCTTCTAACAAGTCTTGACCCATCGACCTCAGCACCTTATATGGGATAAAGACTAGAGTCATTATTAATACCTTGAGGCTTGTATGCCTTAATGACAGGCTCTCTCACCAGTAATCATGGGAATACACCAATGTCCCTTGATCGTTGGATCTTGAAAGTGGCTCGAAATCAACCCATCTATTCGCACATCGCAAGATGTACTTAGGTACCTTGGCACTCATTGACATTAACGGTGAGTTTGCCTCGCATTGGTTAATGACATTCATCAATGGTCGGTAATCCAATTACTTCTTTCCATGTTCGACATCGACACATTTATTCAAATGGAAAGAATTGTGCCATCGAGTATTGAAGACTTGAAGACCCAAATTTTGTAGCAGATGAAGACGATTTCCTTTCATTGTTTTTTAGTTTGTCATGACTTGAAGACAATTCAATAAATAAGGCTGGGGGTGGAAATGTAACTTCTATATTTTGTATACCTTCCAAGCCTTATACATTTTCAGCGGCATTTAGCAGTAGATTCCGAACATTCAGTAGAAGATCCAACAGTAGATCTAGCAGTAGATGCAGCAATAATAAAAGATTCACTTTTTCGATTTCATCCACCATTTTCACAACCAAGTAAATAAGACCATGAACAACATTTTTGCAGCCACACGTGCACAACTTTCATCCATTTTTGGAAGGGTAAGTTAAGGTATGATATTTTCTAACTTTTAACCATTAAATTCCTTGAAAAGTTAGAATAATAATTTTTGGAAAAACTTCACTCCCTTTCCTCGTTTCACATAACTACCAAAACTATCCATTTAAGGGGAAGGATACATTTACATACATACCTTGTCACATTCATATAACATCCATATTCATACATCACATTTTAAAGCCCACTTACCTTCAAAATATATTCACTATTACATGAGCATACAAATGGCTTTGTCAAAAAGTATTTATAAGTTAATTGGATGCCAACACAATCATGGTTGTTACATAAGAACCAACCATGATGCATTCCAACAAAAATACTCTGCAACAAAAATCACATTATATGCAAAGACCATACATTAAAATTTAATGCAACAAAGAAAATATGGTTGAAACATAAGAACCAACAAAGTTGCAGTTCGTCAAAAATGCTTTGCCAAAGTTAAGTAAATGATATCATGCAGAGTTTAACCCAAGCTCAAGTATCAAAAAGTAATGTAATAGATTGCATGAGGACATGCAATATCTTCAGTTTGGGGGTATGTTGGGCCTCAAAATAGTCCTTATTCTCACTCCATTATTCACCAATACCTTCACATTACTTCCATATTACCTTCATGTCACCTCCATTCTACCTCCACATCATTACATTTACCTCATCATTGGGTTATAACTATGTTTTTCCAAAGTTTATTAATTATTAACATTTTAAAGTGGATTTATGGTTAAACTTTAGAAAATAATATGCGTATACTTATACCTAACAATTAGAATGAGTTTGTTGACATGTGTAGGTACAAAGGAAGCTTCCAGTGCATCTTTTTGTGGCACTCTATGTTCAAATTCGAATTTGAGAAGATCATGAACCTCATAGAGGAGATTATGGAGGATAGGGTTATGTGTCACCAATGGTTGAGAAATATATGGGTCAAAGGACGGAATAGTGGGTCTACATTTATGAGTTTGTTATCATATTTTTTTGTATAAATAGGAGTACCTCCTCCATTCAAAAGGGAGGACTCTTGGAGCATGTATCCAACTTATGATGGAATAGAATAAAGCTTCATTTTACATAAATTTCCATTCTATAGTTTTAGATATATATTGTCTTAATGTAGAATATGGAATAATTTGTCACTTTGTTCTTAAGAGAATTGAGCTCACTCTAAAAGGATCAAAGAAACATTTTATTTCATAATAGATCTTATTTCATTGCTTAGATGTTTGAGGATTTGTTTGTGATTGATGAATGAGTTTTAAATTAAAATATTATCAGCATATGAGGGAACAACCAAGGGTCTAAGTTAGGCTCTCCTTCTATTTGATTTGCATGATAGTTGAAATTCATTCTTTTTCTTTCAAGTTTCAAGTTATTTCATTTCTTATGCTTATGAATGAATCTTAGTTTATTTTGGATCAGTATACGAGGGGGACAATCAAGGGACTAAGTTAGTCTCTCTCTTTATTTGAATCTGAACAACAATTAAAATTCATTCTCTTGTCTTTATTTCAATCTTCTAGTTTTATGTAATCAATGATTTCTTTTCAATTTATAATACTGTAGGGAAGGACAACCAAGACCTCCTCAATTAGGAGCCTCTTCCCTTGCATATTATATTGAATCAGAAATCATTTAGTTAGACATAGAGTTAGTTGCATACTCTTGCATATATTTTGCTGGCATCATCACAAGCTTACAAGTTTCCCTGGTTGATAATTTAATGAAAGCAATTTAAGCAATTAAATTTCCCAACAGTAGGATTAGTTAAAGATTCTGGTTTACTAGGAACTTTTTCATTTCCTCCTCCCAATGTACCGCCTCCTTTTGCGACTATTCATATGATTTCGTCAAAATCCATTGCTTTTGACGATCCTTGGATCATTCCATCCGATTCTGAGGTGGACTCTTTTGGTGATGCCATGCCTTTGAGTCCCTTTTAGGTTGCTTATCAGGTTGTATAGTCATTTTTCGATGCTAGTTCAAACAATTTTAATCCAATGAATGTGATCCATGGAGAATCACTTTCAATATCAACCTCAGATTCAACAACGTTTTCCGATCCTGTTTATACTGATGAGTAGATTCGGGAACTCTTGTCTGTTGATGAATTACCATGGGAAGATATTCATCATCGATCTTTGTTTTTACCTGAGCTTTATCATTTTGAGAATGATTTTTCATTTATTTTTACCGCTGATCATGTCAAAGGACTGTAGAAACATCCTGATTCTGAGCAAAATTTAGCAAATATTTCTCGCAGGGTTCCTATTGACATTTCAGTCATACCTAGAATTGTTGAAAACATTCATATAGGTGCTTCTTGTATGGAAAATGAAATCCACACATATAAAGCCCTATTTCAAGAATTCTGCAACATGTTTACCTGGTCATATGAGGAAATGCTAGGAATCGATCCGTCAATTGTTGTTCATGAAATCAAAACTTACCCAGATGTTAAACCTGTCCGGCAATGTTTTCGTCAGATACACCCACGAAAAGCTGCTTCTATCGAAGCAGAAGTTGAGAAATTACTTAAAGCAGGTTTCATTTATCCAATTCCTTTAACGGATTGGGTATCGAATATTGTTGTTGTTAACAAAAAGCAAGGGACAATAAGAATATGTATCGATTATAGGGATATTAATCGCGCTTGTCCCAAAGAAAATTATCCAACCCCCTATATAGATCAAATTATCGATGATTGTGCCAACAGTGAAATTTTCTCCTTTATGGATGGCTTTTCCGGTTACAATCAAATTAACATTCTACCTGTCGATCAACAAAAAACGACTTTCATTTGTCCATGGGGGACATTTGCTTATTGCAAGTTACCTTTTGGATTGAAGAACACTGGAGAAACTTTTCAAAGGGCTATGTCTTATGCATTTCATGACATCAAGCACATTTGCAGCCTTATCTTGATGATTCACCTGCCCATTCATTATGTAGAGCCGACCATCTCACTCATTTACGAACAATCTTTATGAGATGTAGGCATTATCAAATTAGGTTGAATCTGCACAAATGTGTTTTCTGTATAGAAATGGGTCGCTTACTAGGGTTTGTTGTTTCAAAAGCCGACATTCGTGTCAATCCCTCGAAGGTCGAAGCTATTGTTAAATTACCACCTCCTTCGACTCTTCGCCTACTCCAAAGTTTACAAGGGAAAGAAAATATTTTACGTCGTTTCATTCCTAACTACGCCGAGATTACAAAAGGTTTTACCAGGTTGTTGAAACAGAACACTCCATTCTTTTGGGATGAGATAGCTGACAAAATTTTGATGCACTCAAACACACATTGACCCATGCATCGTTATTGCATCCTCCCAACTACAACCAGGATTACTTCTTGTACCTCGCCACTTCCCATTACACCATTGGAATGGTCTTAGTTCAAGAGGATGAATTCGAGAGTGAACATGTGATATTTTATCTTAGTCAAACTCTCAATCCGACTGAGTTAAAATACTCACATGTGGAGAAACTAGCCTTGGCAGCAGTTTAAGCTGTTCAAATATTTCGTCATTACATTTTATTACGCAAAACCACAATCATTTCTGATTGTAACCTTATGACATGTATTTTGACTAAACAATTGATAGGGGGCAAGTATTCCAAATGGATTGTCATCTTGTAGGAATTTGACTTGGAATTTGACAAAGCCAAGTCAAAGAAATCTTTGGTTTTTGTGGAACTTATGTGTGACTCCCGCGTGCTGATACTGAAACTGTGGCAGAAGAACCCATTGCGGACGAATCCTTGTTTCTTATCAGTACTATTAATACATGGTATGGAGATATTATTTTCTATCTCCAGACCCAATATTTTAGGCCTGAAATCTCACAATCTCAGCACCATAAAATACATTTCCAATCCTAACCATACAATATTATTGGAGATACACTTTATCGTCGTGGAGTGGATTCTGTTTTCTGACGTTGTCTAACTCGTGAAGAAGCTGAAAAGGTTCTTAATGAATGTCACTCTGGAGCATGTGGTGGTCATATGTCTGAGTATGTCACAACCCAAAAGATATTGCACACTGGCTATTTCTGGTTGTCCTTATTTAAAGATTGTATTACTACAATCCGGAAATGCCACAATTGCCAAATTTTTTATCGTAAGATCTACGCTCCACCTGCTCCTCTCCACCCTATAATTGTCGTCGGTCCATTTGCAAAATGGGGTATCGATTTTATTACATGTAACCCTCACTCGGCCAGGGGGCATGCGTACATCATCCTTGCAGTAGATTATTTTACCAAGTGGGCCGAGGCGATGCCTACATTTTTGGCAGATGGCAAAACTGCTGCAATATTCATTTTCAATCACATAATTGCTAGATTTGGTGTTCCCGAAGCGATTATCGCTGACCATGGGAGTCATTTTTGAAACATCATGATGACTGAACTAACAGATCATCTTGGCCTATGTCACGATAGTTCCACTCCATATTACCCACAAGAAAATGGTCTGGTTGAAGCAATCAACAAAGTTCTAGTCACTATGATCCAACGAATCATTGGGATTCATAGGTTGAATTGGCATAACATGTTATTTTCAATGATTTGGGCATATTAAACCTCAGTCAAAACATCAATAGGTTTTACTCCCTTTCAAATGGTTTACGGTTTAGAGGCAGTACTACCCATTGAATGCAAAATCTCGTCATTACAAATAGCCATACAATTATTACCAGCTACTTCTGAAGAGGAGAAACGTTTTTTGTACTTAGCTCAGTTAGATGAGAATTGATGTGATGCTGCATTAGCTATCGAAAATCATGCCAAAATAATTAAATCTCAGTACGATCGAAATGTTACACCCCGCAATTTTTCGGAAGGAGATCTAGTCTTACTTTACGATCAAGCAAACGATAAGCTAGGGGCTGGCAAATTTGTACCTATGTGGCATGGTCCGTATATTTTTAAGATAAAGCTGGCAATAGGGGCCTACGAATTAGAAGATTTTAACGGTGTCTCTTTAGGTAGACCTAGGAATGGGATTTATCTAAAGAGATATTATGCTTAAAAGATTATTGTGGATATTTTTTAGAGTAGTTTCTTTCTAAGTTTGGTGTTTTTTAGATTAGGAATGCGTGCTTACTTTAGTGAGTGTTTTCATCATTATTCCTGATTATCTTGATTTTACTCTTGATATTGCAGATGTCGATGCCTCTCCAAACATACATCAGTTTTGCTGATGGCGCTTATCGTAGTATGCAAAACATTTATTCCGCGGCTTGGGTTATATATTCACCCTCTGACGAGTTAGTATCCATGCATGGGGTAAGCCTTGGTCAAACAACAAACAACATTGCCAAATACAGTGCAGTGATTAAGTTATTATCTGAATCCATTTCATTTGGGATTCGGCCTTTGATTGTTAGGTTAGATTCTGAACTCGTTGTATTACAGCTTAATAGAGTTTACGCCATTAGAAATCCATTGTTATTAAGATTATTTTTTAGAGTTCGTCTCTTGGAACAAGAATTTGATTACATTGAATATCAGTATATTCTAAGATATTTAAACACATTAGCAGATGCAGTTGCTTCTCAAATGTTAAATAGACATTTGCATTAAATCAAGACAGTAAATTTAAAAACTTTCCATAACATGTTTTACAAGATAACCAGTAATAGTGATATAGCATAGCATAGGAATGTGTCAAATATACATCGTCCTCGATCATAGGTTGAAAAACACCTTATGATCGGTAAAAATGATAGTACAAAAAAGTACAAAATGAGTCTACAAAGTGATCATCCTACCACTGGTGATGGTCACGATAAGGCACCATTGCTCGGGCCACCCTACAAAGGAACCTCTTAAAAGGTCCTGGAACCCCAATCACATAGCGTTGTAGCCTAAGAGGAATGTCATCTATGCTAGTCTTCGTAATATCTGTTGTCAAGCGCTCTAGATGACTCTCCAATTCGGCCAAGGTCTCTACTAATGCATCCTGTGGGGCTGGTGCTGCGGCAGTTGGTTGTCTTCTATCATAGGGCTAGAGAGCGGTTGGTCTCCATGGACCCACATCTGCATTTTAAAAACTTTTTACTATTAGTTTTGGGACGATTTAAAAACAAACAAAAAAAATTAGATAAAATCTAGAAAATGTTGAAAATGATTTTACCTGTATCATCCCATTGCTCTCCTGGTGGAAGAGCCATGTCGGGATCACCACGATAATCCATCCCAGCATATGGAAAATCCTGAATCACGAAAAGTTGGTTTTCCAACCAACGAAAATGCTCCGGAGGAAAACGAACAACCTCAGAACCCTCCTTGGGATGACGGGCCATCATTGCAACCCAACGCATAATCCTAGGCTCACGAGGAAGTCCGTCCTCAACAGTAAGCTGCTATGGGATCAGCATTGGAACCCTCTCTAGACCAAAGCTCATAACTAAAAAACCATAACCAAAATTCTTTAGTTGTCCGTTCTTTGCTCTAGTCAGTTCACCCTTCACATTGGCCAACACAGCTTCGTACTAGTTGAAGATGGTGCCTCGGTAACAGTCTACTGCCATTCACATTTGGGACCTGGTAGCTAAATGTAATGTTGCACTCCCATAGAGTCTCGTGACAATAAATGCGATCACTTTCAATTCAAGATGGGAGATGGTCTTAACATCTATCCGTTTGTCCGCAGTTTGGTCATTACAAAACTTTAGTCAGAGACTAGCGATAGATTGGCCACTTGGCCTAGACCCAAATAGAGATAATATTTAGCCTCTGTTGGGAAAACTAGTCAAGAAATATATGTCTTCCAGCTCAATTTTTAGTCGGTTACCACCAATAATGAAACACTGGTCCTGAGTGCTCCACCTGTTCACCAGCCATTGTAGAAAGTCTACCTGAGCCCTCATGTCGGGTATGGCCCGGAATTTAAATAGTCTGCATGCTCTTAATGCCTATAATGAAGGTGGATTGAGTAATATGGCTTGGTCCACATCTTTGTGCTCTCTTTCCCACCAAACAAGCATCTTGTGTACCTACATTGCAAAATAAGTGGATTAGAACATTTCAATTCAAAACGTTTGGGGCAAAAATGGAGAAATTTGGACTTCAAAATTGTGTTTCGCAGGGTTCGCACCCACTCTATTAGAGACAACGTGTAGTTGCGCACTTTTCCTTAAGAGTAGGTGCGGCACCCCAACTTTTCCCTATGCATGGAAAAATTGGGGTTCGCAGGGGCCACATGGAGCACCTGCGCAACCACCGTTGGCAATTTTTTGTCCAAATTTCCCTCTAAAAATCAAATTTTAAAGCCTAAAACAAAATTTCAAACGGTTGAAATGCAAGATTAGGTTGATGTGGATTACTTGGAGCTCGCGGTTTTCATTTCCAACAGTCGGATTTTCCGTAATCTCCATAGGAAGTTTCTTACCCAAAAGTTTTTTTTCTTACTCCAAAGTCAAACAGTAAAAATGAATTTACAAAAACCCTTTTTATAGGTTTTTTGAATAAATAAATTTCTAATTTGTTTATTTTCCACTTTAAAAAGGTAACTTTTCAATGCATTTCTACTTATTTTAAACAAGTATGAGTAATCATTCGAGTTTTTGTGCAGAAAACAGGATGTTCAGGGGTAATTGATCATTTTCAACAAAAAAAAATTTGAGTCCTCTTTATGCTCTTTTCTGACTCATAAAATATGAAAAAATTGCCGAGTTTTTCTCTTTTTGAACTCATTAAAACGGAATTAAAAAGACGGTCCACTTACAGCTCTTTTCTGACTGTGTAAAAATGAAAAGATTGTCGGACTTTTGTCATTTCAAGTTCGATATTGGTAATAAAACGACGTGTCTTTGATTTCTTTTTTACTTTTTCGGATCAAGACCACTAATTACGAAAATTACTCCTTGATCGTAATGGTCAAGTGGTTCTATCAAGTATTATTTTATACTTTTTCGGGCTTGCGAGACACAAATTTACGAAGAGGACAACCATGGAGTTTTCTTAAGTTTTTCTTCTAACTCCCTAAAATTGAAAAACACCGAGTTTCTCCTATACTGGACTCATTAAAATTTCACAGTAAAGGACCTGTTCAATTTCAAACAGGAACGGACCACTCCTTCTTAGGGTTCGAATCTAAACTAAGTTGGGCTCATCTGAAGGATGAGCTTATAACCAAGAAAATGTTATCCTCCTCAAGCTTGTCAAAAATAAAGAGGTACTTGCCAGAAATGGTGGGGGAAAAGAGAGAAAAATGAACATGTTTGTGGTACTTTGTGTTTTAAAAAGCTTTCCATCACTCTTGAACACGACACTTTTTTTCACCTGGGTAGGGAAATCCTTTACCTAATAGTTAATCAAGCCACATTGAAAGTCTTTATCCGGTTTCTGGGTATTAGCTTTGGGTCAATTGTCACCAAACTATCTGCAGGGTCGTTATGTGTTCAAGAGGTTTGTTTAAATAAACCATTCATCTACAAAATATCTGTCATCCATATTTGACCATCCCTGAGTTAGTCCTTGTCAAATATATTTCTTCAAACTTGATCTATGATTTCGTGTTGTGGGCTTGCCTATAACGGATCGCTTTCTATTGACTTCAGCTCATTACCTAGAAAGATGATCTAGAAATCATCAGTACCTTGGAATCTGCATGCCTCAGTGGCAGGTTTCTCGCCTTCGACGACAAGTTGCATCATTGACCTTCGATCAAAGGATTCGGTGACATGTTCAACATCAACTCATTCATTCACATTTCATGGATTGTATTGAGTACTTTGAGAGCCACTGACATTACTAGTGGTTTCTCTCACACTTGTTAATAGTTAACATCATTGATTGGTAATCAAGAGGTTTCTACCATGTTCGACTTCGACACATTCATTCACATGGATAGAATCGTACTAGTTCGGGAAGCAGAAATGAAGACCCTGGATCTAGTTTCCACCATCTAGGTTGCGAGGAATTTTGTTATCATTATATAGTGGACTATTCATAAACAGATGGCTACGCCCATACTGTGTCCATAATGTCTATACTTGTGATGTACTACAAAATCATTCCTGGATCAGAGCAGTTTAGATAGATTTCTAGTCAGTTTTGATCTGAGTATGGGAATGCCTACCTCAGCAATGATATTTTCA
>APFE030081485.1:0-11703 GCA_000404065.3 Pinus taeda | reverse complement strand
AATATCTGGAAGGAAAAATATGCAAGCTCCTCGCAAACCAATGATCTCATAACAATGTTAGGTAATATAAAGGGCTCACACATCTAGAACAAAGCCTGGGAGAATAAAAGCCTAATATAAGAAAATAACTTCTGGGAAATTAGACAAGGAGATCTTGCTCTTTTTTGGGAAGATAAGTAGCAACAAGAACCAATTCTGTTAAAAGAAGACTTCCTTGACCTTAAGCATGAGACAAATTCCCAAGGATTAATTAAGGTAAAGGACTTCTGGAAACATACTCAGCAAACGGAAAAGTGGAGAATCTGGAGAGACATTGACTACAGAAATAACAATCCATTAAAAACGAAAGCAGAGGTGCTCATAAAATGTTGGAACAGAGAAAGATCTTAGATGCAGGGGGAAAGACCAACTAAGATGGGGCAATAACAAAGAGGTCACATTTAATCTTAAGGAGGCAAAAGGAATTCTCCTTAGGCTGGATCCCTAGGTGGCGGAAAAAATTTGGCAGAACCTTTGGAAGCATCAAGGGTGGATGAAAATCATACTATTTATGTGGTTGGTATACCACAAGAAAATCTTGTCTTGGGACAACATCATAAAGAGAGGGGTACTGGGGCATTCAATATGCCAGCTCTGTGAGGCTTAAGAGGAAACAATGGAGCATCTACTCAATAGTTGCATTTACACCTCCTAGATATGGGACACATTTGCCACCATCTTTCAACAATCTGACAGGAACAGAGGGAGAATCATTAGTACCCTCAAGAATTGGAGGAGAAATTTTACGGAATATGAAATTATTAGCTCAGCTTGGGCCCTTACACCAAGCTTTATTATTTGGAACATTTGGAAGGAGAGGAACAAAAGAACATTTAAGGAGGAAAAGAATCCCCCACACCGCCTGTTTGAGATAATCTTGAAATAGATAAAGGACACTGTGGGAACCACTATTCATAACTTCCCGAAAAATCCTCCCTCATATGTAGATTTAAATATTCTCAGACAGCTGAGGATGTAGGGGATCACTCCTTAAGGCCTAGATAGGAAGGCCATATCTTCCATTGTCACCATGGAACAACCACCAACAACATGGCTAAACTAATGGCTTTGAAACAATGCCTAGATTTTCTGAGTCAAGAAAACTATTGCAATGTGATGATAGAGGTGGATTCAGAGGTAGTCATTGATTCAATAAAAAATATAAATAGTGGGTCAGCGCTGGAGAAAGTCTCCAAAAATTGGAAATTAATTCGATTTTTCCATAGAATTCAAGGTTATCTCCAAAGTTTTCGTACTGTCAGTTTCCACCATGTCCGTAGAAAAGCAAATAAGTTGGCAGATCTTCTAGCCAACCAAGGGGTTAGCGGCACAGATGATATGGTTTTGATGAAGTGGCAGGAGTTGCATCTGAGCAGATTGAAATCTCTTTGTTGCGAGCAAGTGGAAGAAGATAGGGAAGTGTTTAGATACAAAGCCATGGAGGCTAGCTCCAAATGATTGGTACTCTGTATGCATCATCAACATCTTATAATCTGTTATGGGGCGGGCGAGAAACCACGACTAGCCACTGAAATTCCCAAAGTCAGTGAGAGGGATATCTTTGTTCATCAGGGGGAGCAATACGAACATCACTGTTTGTTGATCAGTGGGAAGCCTTTTATCTTTACTCGGTCCCAGGTTCAGGCATGGATGAAGAATCTGCGAGGGATGTGTTCAATTTTTCTGGCAACTAGATTCCCCAGAATTGAGGGTTTTGGTATAGTATACTGCCTCCTAGGAAGTTTTCAGCTATTCACACCACTTTTCTAATGGAAATGGTTTTTGTGATTTCACAGTGATCCCATTCAACCTCCTAGATGTGGCAGGGTGCTGGATCAATAAACTGCCCTTTATCACACACTAATGTATGAGTACCTTGATGGGTGCAATTTTTTCCCAGCCGTTTGATGTCCCTGAATGGATCAATAGTTGAGTTTGATCGAGCTATTTGGTTTGATGGGACCGTTAAACATCGGTCATCTTTGTAGAGCAATCTCCTCCATGGCCGTTGGTTTGATCGTGGAATGGACAGCTCTAGTAAAAGGGGCTTTCCTAAGGGTCGGGATTTGGAGGCTTTCGTGGGTTTTTTCAGGGACTGTTTATATTTGTGGTTTATTTCATGTGGGTTTGGTAATTTTTCTTTGTAAGGTTTTGGAGTTTAGCTCCAAATGGCTAGTACTCCAACTTTTCCGATTCTCTAGCAGCGGGGGATGTTTGTAAATATTGTACACCATTTTTTGGCTTTATGAAATAGAAGGATCGACACTTGCATTAGAAAAAAAAGAAGTCTAGGTTAATATCACTTGGATTTGATGTTTTCCATTTAGTATGTACTTGTTGTACTAATACTCCCCCATCAGGTCAAGAACTACATAAGAATGGTTAAGCATTAAAGGCAATTTATTGTAGCAAAATTGAATCATAATTTGAGAAGATTATGCACTATGAAAATGTGAAGGAGGTGTGGGATAATATGTAGGCCATCAATGACGAAAAAATGAATATAGTTAAGAAAGAAGTTTACTCATGAGGTAAACCAACTAGTAATATTTCTTTCAAAACATTCAATGTATCTGAAGAAGAAATTTGGAGCCCATCAGAAGATTAGTGTGGCCACAATACAACTTTATTCATATTAGATGTAATTACATGTTTAGAAGAAGAAAGTTTATAAAATGAATCCAAACATAGAAAAAACGTGTTTATGAATTCAAAATAATTGACAGCCTCAAGGCTATGTAGAAAGTATATGAAAATAGGGAAGGCAATGAATAAAAAAATAGTGCAACAATAATCGAAAAACTTAGTTAACGTAAAATATATTGTAAGCGTAAATTTATAAGCTAGAAATACAAAAGCTATTGCTCACTGATAATAAAAGAGATGTTGTTAAATGGGGTACCTTACACTACTATTAAACCCAATATTATAACCTAAATATTAAAAAATATATTATTAAACCCAAGTATTATTAGACCCTAATTTTATAAATCGTTATTATAAACCCATACATATATAAACCTTAATATAATGATGATTATTTATTACACCCTATCTATCAATTATATGTATTAAAAGTCCAATATGATAAACAAAATATTATAAACTGTCACATTCAATCCAAGATTAAAAATTCTAATATTAAACCCTATATTATAACCCAAATATTATAAAAACCAATACTAAACAAAGACTTGATTAATGAGAAAAAACATTTTAACGGTAGATAATCACCGTAGAAAATTCATCACTGCTAAGGTCATAATATTGATAGAAATAATAACAGTGCAGTGAAATGAAGGATAAATATACATTGATAGACCAAAAAGGGTGCTCGATATGTGGCATAGACAGATCAAAGCTAAAAGTCATGTTCTCCCCATGCCAATACTATTCTACGTCCTCATGCATTGGCCCCTTTGTAGCTTGAAGAAAAAGGTCAAGCCTTTCTAGACCTTTGTTCTGTTCCTCCTAAAAAGAACTTGAATTTTAACTTTCTATATCATTATATCACTTCGATTAGTTTCACATACTAGTGTTGGCCTCTCTTAATTATAAACTAGTTTTAAGTTGTTGTCCTATCCCTATATTCTGTGAGATGTACACTCCTTTATTTTAAAGTTTGGTTTTTGTTGGGAAAAATTAATTGCTTAATAAACAAATAAAACAACTAATCTCTGCGACATTAATTATCAACCTGAGGAGCGCCTTTTTATTTCAATGCAGTTGAAAAAATATATCCATAATAATCCCAACAACTAACAGTGGTTCTATATGATTGTATTCTATACTATCAAGCTCATTCAATAAGAAATAAAATGTAAGAATTGAATAATAAAACTAAAACTAAAAAGAAGAAATTAAATGATAGGAAAAACAATTATGCTAATCAAACAACTTGAATTGTTGCTAGACTAAACCACACATTGCTAAATTGGAAATTTAATCTATCGCACTAAATAGAATTCAAATGCTAATCTAGAGCAGCAAATTAAATCAAATCTGGAAATTGGATGAAATAACAAATCTGGAAAATGCAGCAAACAACAAATTAGTTTGAAGTAAGGAAATCTACTTTAAGGAATGACAATTGGAGTTCAAATAAAGAATCACATAAATAAACTAATTTACATGTTCAGGGTAGGACATCATCCAAGGTAGAGGGCCCAACTACCAAAGACTCAATTATGCCTTGAGAAATAACTCAAATCAGGTTACAAATAACAGATGTAGAACTCAATGCATAACTTCCTTCATTGAAACATATGAGACAAATAATTACAGCATAATGAAGCTATTAGCTTGCCTCAAATTCAACAATTGTTCATCCTCTCATCTCTTATCTCCTACATATTCTCCTACATCCTATCTAAGAATTGCCCATTTCCTATCTCCTAATTATCTCTCAATTACCCTCTAATTCTACTCCTATTCTCCCCCCCTCTCTTTGATCTTTGTTTTCATTTAAATACACAAAGAGCAAAGGGATGTTACAAAAAAGTTGATTACAAACTGATTTCCATTACAAATTTGGATAGTATAGAACAAGTTGATCAATAAGATCATATTTGAAAGATCTTTCCTTCAACATTTGACAGGAACAAGTTGAATTTGGTATTGCAATTGGAAGAATTTGGAAAATGGCCACAACAGAAAATCTAAGAAAATCGTCTTTGAAGAACCTTCTGTTTCTCTTAATACAGACCGAATTTTGAAAAACTTCTCACAAAAAAACTAACTCAGTTCGTTCTGGACAAAAGCCATGTTTCATATTTTCTAGATTTTTCTTCATTTGTCCTAAACATCCAATCCAAAATTGTCACTTATTATTCCAACGAATTTCTGAGTTGGAATATTTAATTATGAGTTGGAGATCAAATTTGCAATCTGGAAAAGATCTTGGAGGCTAAAATCATGAGTGATGTTACAACAAATCCATTAGTAAACCATCATTTGTAAAATCATGCATAATAGTCATCAATTTATTAAAATAACGGAGAAAATAATATTTATCCATAAGCGCATAAATAATTATAAAATGGAATTATATGATAAATTACAGTACATTATGTGATCAATAATGGTGTAAATGGGTGAAATAGGTGTCAAAAAGTTATAATAATAAGGACAAATTAGTGGCCGAACAGTTTCCTATTAAAAATATATGTTTTGAACCTTAAATTTTCTAACTTCTTGTTTAAGGTGCTTTATCTTCAGGATATTACTACAACGCGATGTCACTAGTGCCCCTTTAGTTAACTCAAATTCTTCAGGTTCATGAGCTTTCTATATCTCCTGTGCCCCTTCAATACATTTTTTCATGTATTTAGTATTTTTCATGTAGTAGCATCCATTGAAAGTATGGAAAATGGGTACTCCTTGGATGGAAAATTAAATTCCACATCCAACAAGTGCACCTGTTAGAAGTTTGAGTAAAAATCATAAGATACTAAGTTGAAAATATGAGTTGAAAGAGTAGTTTTTTATCTTTCGCTCCAAAAGTTGATGAGGTAATCTAATCTCATTTTATTATAGTCACTATTATTTTACAATATTCCTCAGGAGCCCCATTTTAGGCCTCAAAATTTATGTAATGAATAGTCTCCACCACGCTTAGTTCTATTGTTGGGAATCAAGAAAGCGCCATAGGTTCAACTGCTCCCTCCAAACTTATACCCTTTTCCTTCATAGAATATTTATGAGGTTCACATTTTATACTTTTGACAATAATTATCTCATTTGAACCAGTCTCTGAGTGAATTTCTTCCACTCACTAATTTTTGGTGTCATGAGTAACTCTAGCAGGGGTTTCTATAGATACTAATTGATCTATTTATTTCATTAATTCATCTTTCATCTTATTATTTTATGCTCATCCTTCTTTGGATGCATGAATTTATTATGTATTAAAGTCTCTCCACTTGCTACAAGGGATTCTTCTTCTTTATTGGTTGAAATAATCTCATCCTTCCAAGAGGTTTTCATCTTCTTAAAAACAGGTGTATGCTTCATCTTATGAATCTCTCTTCTTTTGTTTGAGCAAGGCAGTTCACCTCTTATTTGTTGTGGATGATGAAGGGTTTCATTCAAATCCTTCTGAGTGAACAAAATCATCTCAAGTTTGGTTTGTGTTCTTCAATTCCACTTCTACTAGTATCTTAATGAGCCCATGGTTGAACATGTTGGTATCTGTATGCTGATTATGAGCTTGCACATTCTTGACAGTTTTAGTTTGGTGTTTCAAAAGATGAAAGGAAAAATTCATTCTTCAGTTCTCTTTTAAACATGATAAAAACCTCAAATGATATCTAATGGCCATGACATATCTCCATTTGCAAGTAATATACTTTTGTACTAGGAAAAAAGCCTTGTCTCATTCCTCTTTAAACCAAAAACAAAAAATTTCTTTGCTCTAGTTTGGGTTCCATCTGTCTAACACCAAACACAAGTTCAAGTTGAATTCATTCATCGATTTTTTATACCAACATTCTTTGTTTTATGGGAGGTGAGTACTCTAGGAAATTGACTCCTCTGAGATGACCAACTACAACTAGTTGAAACAAGCTATAACCCCATTAAAATTATCTAAAAAATATTGAGTTATGTAAAAATTATTCCCCGAAAATTCTCATGGTAGGGTATCTAACCTACCTCGTCAAAATATTATTCCCCTATAGGTAATTATCTAGAAATTCAATCTTGTTGGATTTAGACTTTAGCAAGAGGATATTTGGCATTTTCATACACTATGTGGGTGACTAACTTGATATAATGTTTTTTCCACTATGCTATATTGAATGAAGAAAGGCAATGAATCAGTAAAATAAATTAGCATGTTTCTATTGTTGATGGGTTAAGTGAAGGGTGCGTTGATTTGACAAACTTTGAATTGTGGAGGTGCATGGGTATGATTTTGAATATTTTATAGAAGGATGATTGGATAAGGTGGCAGTATTCATAAGTAGGATATTAGAAGCTAATCCTATGATGACAATAGTTATCCTACACATTTCTCAAAAGTTAGTCATGCAATTAAAATCATAGTTTTTATTTCTTATGATTACCTTTACCCATCATTTATAGTTATTGAAAGGCTAGGTCATGATTCCCATGTCGAACTAAAAATACTAATTGTTTCCCTTCAAAACCATATGATTCCATCCACTTTTCCAGTGTGCATTAACCAACTACTGGAATTGAAAGTCCCATAATACATTATGATACTCAAATAATTACTAGAATGTGGTTGTTTATCAAATGGGTGTCAATGTTCAGTAACTTCTTTCATGCAAAAAAAAAGTCATTTTAACTACTAGAAAAATATTAGTGCTCTATGTTGTAGTAGACTTTGAACCATGTTCTACCCTATGATGTGTCATGTTCAACAACATTTTTGACGACTTCTCATTCAATTGTTGATCCCAATCTTTGCATATATCCAACAAAATTATTCATTGTTAGTAAAATGGGGAATGGTGATAAATCTCATTCAATTGTTGATCCCAATCTTTGCATATATCCAACAAAATTATTCATTGTTAGTAAAATGGGGAATGGTGATAAATCTTGTAGAAATTTGGTCTGTTCTATTAATTTCCATTACCATCCCTAAAGCCTATAATTTTTGTTTTAATATGAAATCGTAGATTTTCACACATCCTTTCCATTCCAAGTACCATCTCTCAACATGTGAATAAAGGTTTTGGTGCTGTATTGAGCCTCATGAGCCTACCCAGAAAACCTGCCACTAGGCTCCATAAGTTTCTTTCTCTTTTTATTTGTTTCTATTGTAGTTAACCTATCCATGCATTAGAATCACAGTCAGCTAACATATGACTAGTCAACCTTTATGCAGGGCATAGAAACCCATTCCCTTATTAACGATACAGTTAAATGTTACATCATAATTCATTCGCCTGCATAGGCATTTATCATCTAACAATAAGGTCGACTATTTCCTTAATTTAAAATTATAATCATGTTAGATTCAACAACTACCTTAGATATTTATGAACATACAAAAAACATGTTAGTGCAAGTAGTTTCATTCTTATTGATGGCCCCATGCGAAATCTATCAACAGTAAGATAGTTCCATAGCCACAATGATAGTAACCAGCTAATAATCCTCTACCATTAATTTTACTTTTGAATGTAATAGCATAACATACATAACAATGAAATCATTGGCATATTAAAATTTACACTACCGACCTAACTTATGTAATATGAATAGAGATTCATTATCCAGGTAACAGATAAGTTAGAAGTAATACATCACCACTATCCCCTATAAATCGATATGTTTTACTCTTCTACTAATTTAACTTCAAACCACATTAAGGCCATAAATGCCATATGCATAAACTAAAATTTCTTCCATGCCAATATATATCGCATCATTTGCATAAATGAAACAAATAATTAGAACATAAGGGTAAGAGTCCAACATACAACCATTCCATGCAAATGACACCAACTAAATCTCACTTGGAGGGAGGAGCACCACCACCGAGCCATTAATCACCTCTGATTCCCCCCCGAGCCAAAGATCATGCCAAGGATCAACTCTCCTCAATTCATCGATGCATTGGGTATTTTAATACCCTCTTTCATGATTTACTTACCATTAGCGGTGTCCCACTTTATGGATTTCTCCATTTTCCCAGGCCTTATCCAGAAAATCTCATATTTAACTCCCATGATGCTTTTCCACATAAAATCTTGCCTTTATCTTCCACAAAGGTTTTATGTCCGATGAATCTTTATCTCCCATCCATTAGATGGATATCCAATCCATCCAAGCTTATCTAGAATCACGTCTAGAAGCTTATCATGAAAGGTTCATCTCTATCCCATTCCTCATGGGATTTGGCAAGAAACTCCTCTCTCTTGGTGCTCCACCCTCCAAGTGATTTATTTTATTAATTTATTTAATAATACATTTGTTTTCCATATTACATATTACCTAACATTCCTCAGCTTAGGTGTAGAATAGTTTAACGCACAAAGGAGCATATCAAACCTAACTTTCCTCATCTTAGGTCTACAACCTTTAACACACAAGGGAGGATATTAGACCTAGCTTTAACTTGGCCTAGGTTTACAATAATGTAGTACACAAGGGATCGGTGTTACATACTCCCCCCCTTAAATTTTACACTGTCCTCAGTGTATCATTGCATAATATCCTCCTTCATAGCTAACTGGTTTTTAAATCAATAGCTTTTATGGCTCTCCCATCTGATGCAAATTTTCCGATGTACATCTGCCACAAAGAGTGCTCCTAGAATCTCTCCTTCCCTAGCTACATCATTCTCAAGGAGTGCTACCAGCATCTCTCTTTCCATAGCTACCTATCACACATTTTTTCAAATCATTTGTGAGAATTTATCAATGCAAAATTTAACCATGATAAATATCATAATCTTCTATTATTAAAGTAGCTATTACTTATCATTTATTTTGTCTGAAGAATGCATGTCCTCTGTTCGCATTCTTTCAAGCCTTTATGTTCTTGTCGAACACCTGCTTCTTGCAGTCTCTCTACATACAATACATCAATTAGAATATTTTCCACATTAACGTGTGTCCAAGGTTATAATAAATTATTTCACAATATATATTTTCATATACATACATTCACTAAAATAGTGTGTATGCCAAACTGAGATTAACCATATTTACTTGTATTAAACTTAATTTCCTTCTTCTAGGTAACCTCTAGGTTTGTTTACCTAGTGATACATCCATTCAATGACTATTGCGTACCTGCACACAAGGTATGTTATATACAATGATACACATTTCATTTTTCAACCTTGTAGTGTATCTAGTCACATGGTCCGATATGTACTGTTGTACCTAGTCGAGCTGTGGTACAACTTATAATACCATCCTCATGGTATCACCTGCATGTCATAAAACTTATCCACATATTTTTCCACCATGTTAGTATCATACTAACATTTGTTTTCATGGTTATTCTATGTCATTAAGAAAATTTTTATCTCATGTGTAAATCAATTCCATATGTCATGTGATTACAATATCAATCACATATTATTAGATTCATGCATATTTTCCTCTTAATCATACCTTTTGCTTAATGTTCTAAAGAATATTACTAACTCTTTTCTATCGAAGTTCAATATTCATGAGATTGTTAATTCACCTCGTATGTTTTACTATTGCACTATTTATGGTTCAACAACCTATTGACCATGCATAATTCCATGTACTTTAGTTTTTTTTATTACACTTCTTGTAGTTGTAAGTGTTTATGATGTTAGGGTATTTACATGTTAGCTTATTCTTAACATTAAATCACCATTTACCAAAAGTAGAGTTATCTATTTATGAATTCTTGTTTGAATCACACAACATTTCCTTATGTTGTTGAGACACCTTGTCAATGTAATATTATAAGAGATCCTTTCAAAATTTCTTGGTACAATTTATGATAGGAATCTAAAATAGATTTTTAAATATCATTTAATTGATGAGGGGTCCATACCATTTGTGCTACATCACCAATTACTATGGTTTGCCTTGAAGGATACTTATAAGTTCTATTATGCATATCCTTCAAAAGATGCATATGTCCTAGAAATTAGTTTAAGTTAAATTTCCTCTTTAACCATACTTTCTTTCAACCAAAGGACGAGTCACATTATAAGTAGATGCATTAATCAAAGGATTAATTTGACCACAATTTGCATAGTTATATAGTATTTATACCATAACATGCTCTCACCATCCTTACTTTGGTATAATACTTTTATAGCAATTATACCATTTATAAGTTACCTTTATAGCATGATTAACATATTTTAATCTCCGACCTGAATCATAGTCTAGTATTGTATGCCACTCAAGTAATGATATCTTCCATTATTTGCATTACTTGTTATTAATTTTAACAAAATCGAACAACTTTACTTTTAAGGTATTTTCCCCTTATTACATGCTATAACATTTTTGGTTATAATATTTTTCCTGTTAGTAACATTAATAACTTTCAATTTCTTTATCCAATGAGACTCCTAACATAGTCATGCATACTTCTCTATTTACTATTGGCATATAATCTTCCCGATATATAACTTCAATATAGTTCAATTAATTTCAATCCGCTACATGAAGGAAAAAAAATTGCTACATGCTATGTCTATATGTAAACATTGATCACAACATACAATTGATTCTACGGATCACAACTATGTCGAATATATAAAAAACAAAACATGCATTTTATCTTAAGGTCAATCATGCTCTTTCCTTCTAAAAAGCATACTCCCCTTTAATAGGTATTCGTGTACCAATATCTTTATAATTGTTGAGCACTGACTCAACATGTAAGAAACTATCAATACCATAATTTATGAGGAAGTGATTACATGGAACATTCATATGAATTACTACTATGCAACTACATTATACCATTCAATAAATACAATACTCTTTCAAGTCTATAATATTGCACACACATGTGCTTGCATGGGAAATTTATATAACTCATTAACATGCATAGATATTAACCATGTTCCTCTCCAACATGTTCATCTTAAAGACTACTTAACCAACCATTGTAACAACATGTATATTATTCATGACAAAGAATAGGTATATGTATATACAACAATTAAGCCGGTTTCAACCATGG
>APFE030081484.1:0-10415 GCA_000404065.3 Pinus taeda | reverse complement strand
TTCATTGGGCACTCAATCTTCCATACATTTTTCTACTACCAGGAGAGATTTGAGGGTTTCATATGTTCAATAAAAAAAACATACCCAGACTTTGGCATCTAATTACTTGAAAATGGATGAGCCCATACCAAATTATCCTCCATGTTCTTGATACAAACATGATCAACATTCAGAATGGAAATATAGTGATACCAAAGGACAAATCATTCATCTTTTAGATGAATATTTTGTGTAGTATGCCAACCTTGTCCCCAAATTGATTAACTTTCCTCATCAACAATATGAGCTAAGATCTGATCTTCATTTTCCGAGAGGAAATATGCCAACTGCTATGGAAGACAATACTTTAGACCACTCTCAATCCATGGATCCAAGCCAATCCACAATTGCTCTCCATTTCCTACATTCCACACCAAACCCTTCTCTATCACCGGATATTATTGAATAATTTCCTTCCATATTACAAAAACTTTTAAATGTCTCCAATCCGAAGTGCAAATCCATTCCACTATGGACAAAGGAATAATTTACTTGTGGAATATGATATTAGTCCATAAATTATTAGTGGAAATCAACTGCCACCCCACCTTAGCAGTTAAGGCCTTAGCGAAGAAATGAATGTTCTTTAAACCCCAACCTCGCCATTCCATTGGTAAATATATTTTATCCCATTTTACTCATCTCAATACTTTACCCTCGTTCTGAACAACCCATAGATAATGAAAACAAATCTTACTAACTAAAAAAAGAGTCCCTTTTGGGATCGAAGAGAGGGAAGACCAAAAGAGCGAAATAAATTCTACAACTGATTTGGTGAGAATCAGTTTGTATGCTCTCGAAATCCATCTAAACCTCAAAGAGTTAAACCTCCTTTCAATTTTTCTAAGACCCAAATCCAATCATCTTTCTGGTAATCATTTGGTTTTAAATAGAAGCCCATGTATTTCAGGCTTTCTTCAATCAGCTTGAATTGAAAGGGAAAAGTTTGTTGCACATTCCTTGACTCTTCATTGGATCACCTTGAGAAGGAGATAGAGTACTTCAATTGATTTATCTGCATGTCTGTGGCAACTTGAAATAGAAAGAGCACTTCCCTAATAGAGGCCACATCTTGCCATGATCCATCAAAAAAAAGCAAAATTTCATCAACAAATAAAATATGAGTTATGAAATAGAGATTAACCACTTTAATGCCTCGTAAACATCCCATTCTTGTAGTGTCACCTAATAATCTACTCAAACCTGTAGCTATAATCAAGAAAAGTAGAGGGGATAATGGGAATCCTTGATAAAGAACCCATTGATCATGAAATATAGAAGTTACCCCTTTATTTGTGAGTATGGAAAATGAGACAAATGAGATGCAATTCATTACCCATCTAATAAAAGGAACTTCAAACCCTATGTGAGTCATCATCAATAGGATATATAGTGAGATTACCTTATCATAAGATTTTGAAAGACCAATCTTAATAGCCAAACCTTTTAGATTTTGGTTTTTTAAATTGTGGAGGCCTTATTATGCAACACCGATGGTCTCATGGATCTATCATTCTTCTAGATATGTGAATTATTCTTTAGACATATTTTTGGAAAAAATAATCTTGAGCCTATTTTCTATGATTTTTCTATAATATTGTAGATTACATTGCATGTGATATGGGATAGAAATCATCAAAATATTATAGTAAATCCATATTCAGAATCAGGGCTATAAAATTTGCATTGAAAGAACCATGCATTCTTCCATTTTATCTTGACTCTTCTATTGCCTTCTACTAATCCTTGAAAATAATATCATACATCTCTATAAATAATTTAATTGTCCACCCATTTCGAGTTGACCTTCTGTCCCTTTGAAAAATGTGGAGGAATTTATGAAGTTCTACATCTGAAATAGGCTCTATTCTCTTTGTAATCAACAGTTCTATGAAAAATCCTAGCCATAGCCACAAATTTCTCTATGGTAGCCATAGGGGGAGCTTTAAATAATATTTGGAAGTTGCTTTTCCCAATCTCAGCCAAATCTCTAAATGAATAAACTCTAACACCCTCTGTGTTATGCAACCATCTCATAAATTAGAAGAAAATATAGATCAACGACTTCAAAATTAGCCTCTTCGAGGGGGAAACCTCCTTTACATTACATAAATCAACAATTCTTATATGATTCAATGAAAGAACCTTGTTTCTAAGGGGTCACAATATAATCAATGCCGACATAACGATAATAATGTAAGGGCACAATAATAACAATAGTGGGCTTCTATGGGGCACAATAATAACAATATGGGGACAGCATGAGCACAACAATAATAATAAGGGATACAATGACAATAATAATGGGGGAATACACTGGTATTATAGGCACCGAACATGCCCCTCTCCTTCAAAAATGTGTTTTTCTCAACGCTTGAGTAGTTTTGGATGCTTGTATGTAAAATTCTCATCCTCCCATGTGGAATTTTTAGCAGGTAAGTTCTTCCACTTTTTGAGATGCTCTGAAACTGATTGATTCCATAGCTATGAAGTTCTTATTTCTGTGTTTTTTTCAAGTTCCAATATGATTTTTCCTTCCTCATCAAGTTTTTACAATGCAGGAACCTCCAATTTGTATCCCATAATACCAATATTTTGCAACACCCTGTACAAACCATAATACTTTGGTGATAATTTATTATCCTTCTTAGCTTGCTTGAGGGACATTTTTTTGCATGGTTTTAGTCATAGAAATACCCAGTCACCTACATCAAAACTACTTTCGCTGTGATTTTGATCTGCCTATTGTTTCATTCTATTCTGCGCCAAAGTGAGGTTATCCTTTAAGAGTTGAAGAACTTGTTGTTGATGCTTGATGTGATATTCCACTGCTTGAGCCTTAGAATTTTCTCTTAAAGATGATGTGATGGACACTCGATGATATCCATCGAGTTCCATAAATGGGGTCATTTTTGCTACAGTATGGAAGGAAGTGTTATACCGCCATGTAGCCAGAGGCAACCACTTGACCTATTCTGTCTATTTATTAGTTACAAAGCAATGCAGATATCCTTCCAAAAATTTGTTCACTATCTTAGTTTTCCCATCAAATTGAGGATGATAAGATGAGATATGAGCTCACTGACTACCCAGGCAAGAAAAAAATTATGACCAAAATTTCCTGTGAAAATGGGATCTCTGTCACTTACAATAATCTTTGGGTTTCAATGTAGCTTTTGTATTCTTTCCATAAATACAATACCAGTTGTACCAGATTTAAATGGATGATATAATGCACAAAAGTGTGCATACTTGGTAAGTCTATCAATTACCACCATGATGACACCCTTTCCTTTTGACTTGGGTAGACCTATGACAAAATCCATTGAAACCTCCTCCCAACGTTGAATTGGAATGGATAAAGGTTGTAGCAGACCTGGGTCTTAATTGTTTCAAATTTATTTTGTTGGAAAACCAAGCATTCTGCCACAAACTTTTGAATATCATATTTAAGGCCATCCCCAAAAAATTCCTTCTTAACACTTTGGTAAGTTTTTAAAAATCTTGAGTGCCCTCCTAATAGAGAGGTGTGCAATTCTAGAAGAATCTTTTGTTTTATTTGGGAATTCTTACAGAGGTATAAGCAATCTTTGTACCATAACTAATCATTTTTCCAACTAAATGTATCATATGTACTGAGATCTCACTGCAACTTTTGAATGAGTGCCCACACTTCTTCGTCATTATTACATTCATCCCTTGCTTCCTTTATCCAATATGGTTGGATAATAGAAATGGCCCAAGGCAATGCTTCCACATCCTCATCCTTTCTTGAGAGTGCATATGCAACAACATTTTGCTTCCCTTTTTTGTAGATGATTTCAAATTCATAACCCAACATCTTTTCTACCCTTTTTTGTTGCTCTTCTAAAGATAATATTTGTTATAAAAAGTATTTAAGCCTATCATGATCCGTTTTTACCTTTAAATATATTTCCATTAGGTAAGGTCACCATGTCTTAAGTGCATGTAGTATTGCAAATATTTCCTTCTCACAAATAGCTTTGTGTAAATACTTTCCTCTGATTGCATGACTATCAAAAGAAACAAGTCTTCCTTCTTGAATTAAAATAGCACCAATTCCATTTCCCGAGGCATCACATTCCACAATAAAGGTTTTTGTGAAGTCTGCTGTAGCTAATACCGATGCCTTGCAAATTGCCTCTTTAAGATGTTCAAACACAATCATTTCTTCTGGAGTCCAAGAAAATGCATCTTTCTTGAGTAATGTTGTTAGAGGTGTTGTTATTCTCCCATAATTCTTAACAAACTATGATAATACCTTGTCAACCCCAGAAATCCTCGCAGATGCTTTATGGACGTCAGAATTTTCCATTCCTTAATGGCTTTAATTTTACTAGGGTCTACCTTAACACCTTCATGAGATATAATATGACCTAGATATTCCACCTCCTATAGTCCAAAGAAACATTTGAAGGTTAATAATGGCTTTAATTTTGCTAGGGTCTACCTTAACACCTTGATGAGATATAATATGACCCAGATATTCCACCTCCTATAGTCCAAAGAAACATTTGAAGGTTTTTGCATTTAATTTTTTCTCCTCCAATAGTTTGAACACCCCGTTAACATGTTGAACATGATCCTTTCAAGACTTGCTATAGATTAGTATATCATCAAAAAATACTAACACAAATGTTCTGAGGAAGGGTTTGAAAATGGAATTCATCAAACCTTAAAATGTAGAAGGTGCATTGGTAAGGCCAAAAGGTATCATCAAGAATTCATAATGACCCTCATGAGTTTTAAATGATGTTTGCAGAATGACTTCATTCTTCATTCTTATTTGATGATATCATCAACAAAGATCCAACTTCATGAAGTAAATTGCTCCATGTAATTCATCCAACAATTCATCAATGATTGTAATGGGAAATTTATCTTTAATAATGAGCTTGTTGATCTCCTTATAATCCAAACACATATGCCATGATTCATCCTTCTTGTGCACCAATACAACTGCAACATAGAAATAACTTTGACTAGGTTGAATTATACTAGCCGCTAGCATTTTTGCAACAATAAATTCAATTTCACTCTTTTGGGCATAGGGATATCTGTAAGACCTGATGTTTGGAAAAACAATTCCTAGAATCAAATGATTAGCATGGTCATGATCACAAATAGGTGGGAGGCCTTTGGGAGTGTCAAATACCTTGGCATGATTGTGTTTGATCAATTTAGTGTTGTCTAAATTGCTATCATAAATTGTCAACCCGGGGCTCGTAAGCTGATGAAGTGAAGTGTACAATATATACTTAAGTAGCCTTTCCTAGTTCTTTTTGTCGTTTTTAATTTATGTCTAAATTATATTCCTAATATGATGTGATGAATTTATAAACAAGTGAGTGAATGTGTGTGTATGTGATGATTTCTAAATGCTTCTTGAATTTTAAAGAGGAAGCTTGAATAATGACTTGAAATGAAACTAAAGCATCAAATGAAAGCAAAGCATTAAACGAAAGACTAATGGCACTAGTCCAATACCCTTACTGCTGTTAGAAATGGAAATGATATTTACATTAACTCTGCTGAAAGCAAAAGCACTACTCTAGGAATCCAAAATTTAAATGACAAATCACACTACTTATTCTTCCTTAACCTTCTGCCTTTAGCTGAATTGATCATGTGAAAAACAAGAGTTAGGAGTGAATTGGCAATATGAGTCTAAAAACTAACTAAATCAAGCTACAGTTAGATAATATTTTGGTCCCATAAAATTTATTGCATTATGATAAACAGAACCATTAAGAGATTAGCATCTTGATAAAACTTTAATAAAGTAAACCAAATAAAGAAATTCGTTAATCAAGTAACTAATGAAAATCACAGAAAAAAGTTAGCAGTTGAGGTAAGACACTTCAGATGCCACTAGTGTTAAAAAGAAGTAAAAGCACACTGTCCCGGGCTCCTAATCAAAGCTGTAAAAACACATTGATCAGTCATGAAGATTAAAGAAATGGAAACAGCATAATTCAAAACTGTACATTAATATACATGATCAAGTAAAGAAAAAGAAATGCAGAAAAGGAAATTCAAAGGCTACTGTACAATGGTTGTAGCAGACAGGGGCCCTCCATCAACTTCAACCAATTAAAAGATCAGCTACATGGATAGAAACAGAACTGTCTTCTTCAAATTAAATCAACTCATAATAAAGACAGTGGGAAGCGTAAAAACGCTTTATAAAAAGGTCTTCAAAATAGAGTTTATAACAGCAAAGTATTAGACCACATCAGACTAACTATTTAGCGTATGGAAATGCTTTATTTTTAGTAAAAACATCAACTGTCTTATGCGTAAATGAAGCTAACTAACAGCTAGGAAAAGGACACGTCCAGCAGCACCGAGCTCAGATCTAGGGAACGCTCATCGTGGTCTAATAAATCTGATGTTGCATTATGGTCCCCTGCAATCATCGTGGCTAACGGAGAAGCCGACTGTGACTTACGTTCTCCAACCGAACACACAGAGCCGTGCCACCATTTGCAACCTTGTTGTTTGACCCAAGCTACCTCCGTGTTGACTAGGGGTGTCGTTGGCCAGTTTGGCTGAACTGATAGCACACATACCATGTACACAGTCATACAAACTTGCCCACGTGGCTCTTTTCTCTAGAAGACACCTGGATCATATCAAGCAAGAAAATAGCTGCGAAATCTGGGATCAGCTGCGGAATCAGTGCTCAGCTGCGGAAACCTGTAACAGCTGCGGAATTGCTGCACTTGAACCAAAAATCTAAACCAACAGTCAACCATTAGCACAGTTAGCAAATCATGTTAAAAAGTCCTATAATGCAATGAATTGAACAAGTTGATGAACGAAATGATGACAAAAGAAGGAGATAAGTAGGAAAAAGGTTGTTGGGAGGATGGGTAAATGAGTGCAGGTTTGAGGCTCAACATACCCCCACTGTGAAGGTGTTGCATGTCCTCATGCAACCAAAACTTGTCATAATTTGTCAGTTTATATGCTCGGATGCCTCTGCCAAGACATCCAGCCTTCTCCTTTTTTTTCTCACTGCCATATTTACTTTTGGTTTCTTAACCAAACATCTAAACCTCAAATTAATTAAGGCCCTGCTCAACTTCTTGCATTTCTTCTTCAATTTTCTATTCTTTTTCTGCCAGAGACCCAAGTGAAGCATTGTATTGTCATGGACCATTTTTTCCACTTTGCTCTGTTCTTTTAAGGCTTCATTCTCCTGCTTAATGTGTCGGTTCAAGACTTCCAGCTCAAATACCTCTTGTTTTAGAGATTTGACCTGTTCATCATGAGGTACTATAGTGCTTGGACCGGCAGCAGATTGCTCTAAGGTATCCAAGTAATCATATGCTTTCTGTTGATCAGGGTCTATATCAGGTGTTTGTCTTGGTCTGAACTCAAATTCTTGAAAACTGCCTTCTCTCTCTTGCTGGAAGGGACTTTCTTCCCATGGAGGACTAGGCTCAACATCTAGCTGAATTGGAGACTTTTCTGGTGTGCCTAAGTCAACAAAATGGGACTATTTGCCTTTGGTCACACTCTATTTTCCTTTCAACCTACTGCTTCTCCTTACTTGTACATTAGTGCTCTTTTGCTGGGCACTATGTTTCTCTTTTTGTTTTCTCTTTGAGAGGGCAATGGTTTGCAGTTGCACTAATCTGTCAGCTAGTGTTTGGGATTCTTCAATTGAGGGCTCAGGTGAAGGAATTGATTCTTGCAAAATGGTTTTCCCTTTATCCCCCTTTTGTCTTTTAGTGCTGACTCCCTTTTTCCTTTCCTCTCTGGCAGTTGCTTGGGCAGTCTTTGGAGCAGTTTCTACAGCAGTCTTTTTGGCAGTTTCTTGGTCAATAATTTCTTTTCCTCCTCTCCTATTTCTTTTTGGTACCCTAGGAGAGCTACTGGAGGCTTCAGCTGCCTCTTCAAAATGGTTCCTAATGAGAAACTTCTCCCATGTATCCTTTTTATTTTTCAACTGTTCCTCAATTAGAATCTTAATAAGCCCATGGTGATACAAATGGGGTTCAATGTTTCCCACATTTTTCTTAACATTGTTACACATTTTCTTTAAACTAGCAAATAAGAAACAGGGTAAATTGATAGCTCTGTCTTCCATGAAATGCATCATGAGTCTTGTATGATATATATACATGACACCGAAACGGCCTTCACATGTTAAAATTTTTTGAACAAGAAGTAGTAATGAAGTCCATTCCTCTTTAATGACACGTACAGGGATACCCTTGGTGAAAATGGAAGTATCCATACCTGGATTCTTAAGCATTTTTCTCCATTCTTGATCTTCCATTGTCCTATTTTTGAACAAGCGTTCTCCAGTTTGAGGCAATTCAGTTGATGTGGCTAGGGTACTCTCGGTTAAGGCGAACTGTAAGTCACCTACCTCCACGGCTTTTCCGTCAAACGACCGGCCAAATGCCTTTGTCACTTCCTTATGGTACCCGTTAAATTTTTGAATAAACTTCAGCCATTCGGCTTTTTGCAGTGCTTCTCTGACCTGTGGGTAACCCTCTAAAAACTTCGAACCCTCAGGTTCTGCTCTCAACAGTTTCCCCATTCTCGGTTCTCGGTTGCACTTAAAGCTCTGACAGTGGATATGGCTGTTTCAGGAGAATACTTCTACGGGAAAACAAAGGAATTATGGTTGTACAGTAATCGTAATGTAATGAACAGTGAGGTGCAGAACACAGGGTTTTGACCAGTGAGGTGAGGAAAAACAGAGAGGGATTCTACAATGAAACGAGAGCGATGTATGAAAATGAAATGAAGCCAGTGGTATGAGGGTAGAAATGAATACGGCTACAAGTTTTATGCATGCAAGTGCAACGGTCGAATTTATGAACTTTGAGTGGCTGCATACACTTGGCTGCGGAAATGATTGTATGGAGAGCCGTGGTACACCGGTATACATCACTGAGGTACGAATGATTAATAAAAGAGCAGTTCGTATTACGTTCGGATCAGTAGGGATTAGGAAACCGTTAGGAGGGTGATGAGGTGGATGAGGCAAGATCGTGGACGAGGAGTGGGATAACTTGTTAATCATTACATTAAGTGACTCCTACCACGAATTGAAACTATGCAAAAATGATATTAAACTGTTGATTAGAAATTTTGGAACATACCTTTATATATTTGCATCTGATTCCCTTACTGATTATGGTAGCTAACTTTTGATTGCTTTCTGGTCTTGCCGGTGCTATGTATCCTTGCTGCTCTTTTGATGATGATACCTCTGAATTTTTTTTTTTTGAACACAGAATTGTTTTGTTTGCAGAGACAGAGTGTATTGGCTGCGGAAACTCGGTATGAGTTGCGGAATCTGCAACAATACTTTTCTGCCTGCACAAAGATGATTAGAACAAACTGATCTGGATGGAATAGTCCTGAGAGGGACTTTATTGGTGGAAGTGAGATAGGATGAATGAAGTGAGATTAAATGAAATGAAATATGGAGTGAAGCGGAATGAAATGAGGATGGAATGATGGTGAAAAAGAGATTTTTTTTTTTGGAAAATATAAAGTGTCAGGTGACCCTGATTTTCACCTTATATTTTCTGCATAAGACTGCCAATCCAAGATTGGTTTTCAGGCTTATACACATTTTTATTTTTTTTTTATTTTTCTTTTTCTTTTTATTATTTTTTTATTTTTTTCTTTTTTTTTCGAAACAGAAAGAAATAAAGATTAGGCTGATGGAGGAGAAGAATTCTTCTCCACTAGCCTCATTGCAGAACTTTCTTGAAATATTTTGACAAAGTCCTCTTTTGAGAGTGGCTTATGATAGATCTTCAAGCAGTGGCCATTCACAATAAGAGGAGTTTAGAACTCATCAATTGTCTTGATTTGGACTGGTCCATTACTAAAGACTTCATCAATCTCATATGGCCCAAGCCAATGAGTTTGGAATTTCCCTTTGAAGTCCTTAAACTTTGAATCAAATAGTAGCGCCCAATCTCCTTTTTGAAACTTCTTTTCTTTGATAAATCGATCATGCCATTTGGTCATTTGGTGTTGAACTAGATCGGTCCTCAGAATTGCATCTTGTCTTATTTCATCTAGTTCATTTAACTGGTCCATTCTGTGCTTTTGGGCTTCTGATAAGCTCATCCCCAACTGAAATGCCATCTTGAAGGTCTTGATTTGAAACTCAATGGGGAGCAAGACTTCTTTCCCATAAACAAGTTCATAGGGAGAATGTCCTGTTCTGTTCCTCCATGTAGTTCTATAGGCCCACAAGGCTTCAGGAAGCCTCTCTGCCCAATCTCTTCTGTGGAGATGAACAGTCTTGGTGATGATGCTCTCAAGAACTTTATTCGTAGATTCCACTTGGCCATTTGCTTGTGGATGGTATG
>APFE030081483.1:0-15818 GCA_000404065.3 Pinus taeda | reverse complement strand
TCCAAAAAGTTGGTCAACGAAAGATACCAAGTGGTAGCTCGAGGGGGACTATAAAAAATAGATTCACGCTCTCTGATATCGAGAGAAGGTATATCGTCTTCAAGATAAGAAGCGCGATCCGCTTCTGGGGTAATCTCTTCAATAGAAATCAAACCAGAGGGGAGATCTTTAGTAATGACTCTTTCTACCTTCGGTGAACCGGGAACACTAGAAGATGGAGTAACAGGTTCGGATATTTGAGGCTCTTCACCTATATCACTGGCAGATGCAACACTACCAGTAAGTTCAGAAACCTCAACCGCTTCAGGATCGTATCCTTCTTCAGGTGAAAGCAATCTAGTTCCACCAGGAGAAACAAGAAGTTTTAATCCTTCGAGACGAGGCCGAATTTCTTCAGGAGGTTCACCGCGTAATCTATGGGTTTGCCTCAATAGATCGGCCACAGAAATAACTTCAGGAGACTCGCTCCGAAGTCTACGGGAGCGTCTCGGTGGTTCAGCCACAGCTAAAGATTTTTAACTACTACACACGAAATCAAAGTAAAATCTCAAGAAAAACACCTAAGGTCACTAAAGAACCAATCAATTTTGAAACACACGCTTAAAAATCTAAGGCGTTAAACCAATCACAAACAGTAGCTTCCGGACCAAAAACACTAGTTGGTGATGAAATCCAACCTCGTAGGATTCAGTACAGAAAGAGCGGGTGGAACAGTTACCCCGGCAACCTGCTTAATGAATAGACTGGACCAAGTTACTCCACTTTAACCGTCTCGAGTGAAGTGAACCCCCCAGAAAATCCAAGTGAGTCTGGCCGACGTCTGCTCCAGGTACAGTGGGATCTTCCCACCACCGTCACCTTGGGTAGAATCCTAGGATTATGGCCACTAAGGTTACCAACAGCAACAAATATATTTGGGGGAACAGTCTACACTCCGACAGCACGTAAGGGCAGAGTAACAAGCTCAATCCCCTTACCGGCTCCTTGACAATGGTCAATCCAAGGTTTACCGATAAGTGATCCCCAGGCTCCTCTAAAAGAGGTATACCGTTTGTAATGCGTGCGTGTCTGGCATCGTTCCCAACGAGGGAGGATTGATCCCCTCACTGGTTCGGACACGAGCTCGTGCTTCTCCTTTAAGAGGAGCTTTCCCAGAATACAAATGTAACAGCTGGATTTATTCTATCTCAAGATAAGCTATCTATTTGTTTTAATAGTCTTGGAGAGTTAAGTACTCACCTACTCCAAGACACTAGCCTAATCTATGTTGGTGTTTCAGAGCCCTAGAAAATAAAAATTTCTATGTTGATTTTAATTTAAGCGTTAATTTAATGGTTGTTCTTTAGGACAAAGGTGATGGAGACGAAACTTGATGATGTGTAGACTCGACTCCAATTCTATAAAAAATGCACCTAAGATGATTCGATAACTTTTCTTTTCAATGAATGTTCTAATTAAGAGAGTTGAGAGAATGCAATCTTTTCAATAAACACAACTTTCTCAAAAGACAATCAAAGAAACAATTTTCTTTATCTTTCAAAACACACAAAACATGACCACTTTCTACTTCACGAAAAAATTCCTTTCTCTTTCAAGACGTCAAATGTTACTCTAAAGCAAATATCGCAAAGGAGATCGTTGATATTTTCCTATTTTAATAAAAGCATGTAAAACTAATCTAATCAAAGCAATTCAAGATCTAAGCAAATCTATGAAAAATCACTCAAAATCAAATCAAAGGAAATCAAGGAAATTTACCTAATCTTTCACTAACAAGTTAATCTAAGAAGCAAAAGCTTACTAGGATGATTCTGGGATGTTTTTCTTGGCAATGATTAATCCAAGGACTAGTTTATGCAGAATCACAAACTAATCAAAACAAAAACTCAATCTCTTTTTGTTCTTTTTGAAAATGAAATTCACAACTTTGAATGAACAAGTTATATTGAAATTTTGCAAAGAGGCAACACAAAGGTAGGTCGCTCACGAGGGTAGATTTTGCGACTGGTCCGAATCCTAAGAAGACTGACAAAACCAGAGATATCTAAGGCTTTGCAACTTCTAAACCCAAAGTCACTACAGGACCAATATAAAAATCAAAACCCTAAGTCTAAAATCTCAAGGAATTTCACTAAAACTTTCGACACTAATGGAACAAGTGCAGGTGAAGATTTTTTACAGTCAACCAGTGGATCTGGGCAGTAAAGACTAAGAAAAACAAAATCTAAAGGGAAAAAGTGATGAAAAAGGAAATTTTCTCAATTTTGACAGGGTACGCAAGCAGCCTGTTTAACCAGGTGTGGGCATGCTCTGTGTACACAGATCTAGTGTGTACAAGTACGCACTGTGTCTAACGCAGAGGGTGCGTACTACTGTAAAATGAAGAAAACCTAAGTTCTAACTCGACTCTAAGCTAAGCCACCCAAAACCACAGTCAAGCAACCAAAAAACAAAAGAAACAAGACTCTTTTCAGATCAAAGTAATGCTCAAAGGAAAAATCAATCACATCAATGGATTCCCCAGTGGAGTCGCCAATTTGTCATGCGGAAAGAGTTATGTTTGCGGACAAACCTAACCTCCCTAGAAGTCTAAGACTCTCTAGTGACAAACAAACCAAACAAGAGCAATCCTTCTCTAAACATACATTATTCTATGAGAAACCAAGTGTTTTCCGATCTTACCTTAGGTCCAACGCTTGTTGTAGTAGTCCAGCCTTGCTGATCCAGATGAGCGCCTCCTTCACTTTAAGACCTGCATACACTAACAAAGCAAACGATTACATAACACCTGAATATTTCATAAAACAAAGCATATTCATCACATAGACCAAGGAGTACATGAAATAATTCATTAATCAACAAATCATTGAGAAGAATGGACTTATTTGTATTAAGGAAACAAAAAAGGAACCATTACAACCTGAGCCTTGGTGTTGTGCAAGCTCCTCCCAGGGTCCAACAAGAGATTTCCTCTACCTTGACAAGCTCACCCACTCCCAATATGGCAACAAGGAAGGATAGTGATCTCTCCTCACAAGTCAACAAATGGAAGTCTTAATTCCAGCAGCATTTACCCTATAGAATGTTCAGCTTTCAACCTTCCCTCCTTTGGCCCAATGCCTGTTTTTATAGTATTCTAGAAGAGGTTATTCAGTTCCAACATCAATGGGATACTCCCTCTTTTGGATGGGGTAGCTCCTCTCTTGATGGGATAAGCTCCTCTATCATAGGGGTGCATGAACCATCTTGAGGCGCTCAATACACGTCAAACACTCTTCTAGAAGGCTCTAGAAGTGACCAAAAGTAACTTTTTAAAGATGAAACTCGCGCCTTTTGACCTTTACAGGGGTACACACCCAATCTTTAGCTTACAGAGCGTACAAGTACGCAGGTATAGTGTGTTTGGAGTGCGTACACGCAGGCAAGGTAGAGAGAACCTGCGTATCCAGAGATAAACATGTTTTTAAGTGACTTTCTCTCTTTTTGAAGTTTGAAATGAAGAGCAGAGGTATGGGGCTTGACAAGGAGGACAATATGGCTATTGATGGAGCCATATTAACTGCAGATAGTCATGGTGACAAATTTCAGTGTAACAAGAGGTGAAGTCTCGAAGGTAGGATCAGATAGGACTCGAGATTCTTATCCAAGGTAAATGGTTAAAAAAATTCCTGGAAGCTTCTAGAAGAGGAAGCCTTGAAAATATTTTAAATTTTCCTAAATTTCTAGAATCACCGCACCCCCAGCAAGGAGAAACTAGTGTTGACCAACGCTGGTGCAAAAAACAGTGATTTTGAGTAACTAATGCCATAAACTCATAATTTTTGGAAATTTCATGCTTAGGGATTTGTGAAGGGATGATGAAAACAAACTCATGGATGTGGATTGATCTGTATTGTAGGCATGTTGACTAGATGTGACAAAATGGCCTATAACAGATTTCCCCCTAAAGCGCAATGTCTGAAATGGTAGCTGATGACTGAAGTGTTTTACCTTGTGATAAGTCCAGATCAAGATCAACTGGTTGATATCATCATCTTTTACAACAGATTTTCATCATGATACCTTTGTTGAGGGTGGCATACCCATGCTCAACACATAAGCTAACATTACATGTTAAATGATCAAAAATTCAAATCCAATGGTGACAAAGTGTGGACCCATGATTGGATGACTATCTATACGATCATAGCCATCATACTTTATAATCTTGTATTAATCCTAAGAGTGTAGCCCAGATAGATGGAACTAGATCTGGGGTCTTCTATATCTTTCACTTGATAGAACAATGTATGAGTCTAACCATGTGAATAAATGAGTTGGCACTGAAAATGGTAGACACAATCTGATTACCAATCAATGACGTAATTCGTTAATATATGTGAGAGAAACCAATGATGATGTTAATGGCTCTAAAGGTACTTTAGTAAAATCCATATGGTTTGAATAAATGAGATGAAGTCAAACATCACATTGAATCTTTCGATCAAAGGCCAGTGATGAAGACCTATCGAGAGCCAGGAAAGTTTCCATTGATGTATGCAATCCCCAAGGCACCAAAGGGAGTTTCTAGGTCAACGTCTTGGATAATTAGCTGATGTTGAGAGGAAGCAACCCATCGTAGGAGGGCCTTGATGTATCCCCAATCAATGACATGAAATGGGTATCAAGATTTCAGACAAAATGATGTTGATGTGGAACTAGTTCAAGAATAGAAGACATGAAATGGAGGATTAAGATTATCGTAGTAGATATCGACTGAATGAATTCTCTTAAACATATCGATGAAACTAAATAGATTTGGAAGAATTGACCCGAAATCGAATGTGGAGGATTTGATATGGTGTGATGAACCAAAAAGACAAGCAGATTTCCCAACCCAACAACCATGGAGATGGAGTGGAAGAGTGTCATGTTCAAGATGGACTCGGTGCCATTATTAGGTACAGTACCATGCTTTCCCAATTTCTCCAACCATTTATGCTAGTGCCTCTTTATTTTTTAACAAGATTGAGGAGGATAACATATGCTTGATCTGTAAGTTCATCCTTCGGATGAATCACTTTGAGTATTTTTAATGAACCCTAAGAATAAGTGTTTTGGCCCATCATGTTAGACAAGTCCATCATTTTTTGATGCTCTTACAAGTCCAACGAAGGTGTAAATCGACTCCTTTTTCATGTTTAGAGAGTTTGAAAAAGAGGCAAAAAAGAAAACTCCAAAGGTTCCTTTTTGTAAATAGTTTCTTGAGTCTGAAAATGCAGAAAATGATACTTAGGAGAACCTATTAGCCATGTTCGAATAAGGTATTCCTTTTTCGTAAATAGTCTATCTCAGTGTGAAAAAGGGTTAAACTTATATTGAGGAGACGTATTTTGATTTACTTTAACAAGTTTGAAAATACAAGTTCTCGACAAAACTTTGATATTATGGATTTTGAAAAGACATGAAAGAAGACTCCAGGGTGTTCCTTTCTTGTGAGTTGATAGGGCCCAAAAAAGTGATAAAAGTATGCTCTTTGGTAAAAATGATTTGTTTCAATTCAAACATCATCAAATCTTTCAACAATTGTTAACATGCTCAGAACATAACCAAAAGATTAGAATATCTAATACATGGTAAAATTACGTCATATTCAAGTCAACATAATAAAATATTAATAAAATAGTAATGAAAATGACCATAAATAGGAAAAAAGTAATTTCATTTTTACCATTTTACATTTTACATTTTACCTCTTGGTGAGTGAGCCCCAAGTGCAATTATCCCCTAATATTTAGCAACCGATTGTCACCAATCTGATAGATCATTTTGAGTGTCGTCCCTTCCAGCTAGGAGATCTCACCTTCCTCCTTATTTTTACAGTTCTGATTTTTCATTTCATGCATATTTTTTCTAGTTTTGGGTGACCTAGGACTTTAATTTTTCACCATAGCTCCAATGCACCTGACCAATGTTGAAAGGTTTACTTGGCCAACAAAATTTGAATTGTGGAGGGTGTTGTAGCACATTATCTCCATTTGGTAGGGTGCGTTGGTCACATCTCAGAAAATTGTTTTGCTTCTTTCACTCGAATTTCTCTCATTTTTTTGCATGGGATTTACTCTAGTGATTTTTCTTGTCATGTTTCAGGTATCCATCAGAATGAAATGGATTTAATTTTGTGAGAAAGAGAATATGAATTCCAAGACATGGATGCAACCAATGATCCCTTAACCATCCAAGCATTAAGAAACTGTGGGCTTCTGAAGTTCTTTTGGCTTCCTGGGATGAGACAACAGATGGAACTATTGGAGTATCTTGTCAGGGCATGGGAAAATTAGGCACAAGCTTTTAGGCTTTGAGCACATATGCTCATCATACGAGTGGAAGACTTATTTCTTGAAATATTTATTGAGGAGAGGTGCTCCTATCTCATTATCTGGTTTGAGAAGGGGTGAAGAGATTGTCAAAGAATATATCATTGCACACTGTAGACCTTGATCTCAACCAACCAAAGATAGGAGAATCGAGATAATGGATGTGGTCCATTTACCTTTGAGAACAATTCTATTTATTATTACTAGATTGGTTGTGTTAGCACTATGTAATTTCCGATGTTGGGGAAGAAACGACAGAGGTAACCAAAAAACCACTTTGGATTTAAGGATCTAGCCTTCCTAAACTCAGAGAGGGATCTCTCTATCAAATTTAACTTTGTTGTATTTGTGATTTCAGGCTAGTTATGAATGTTCAGTAGTTTGTTTGATTGTTTGAGATTTGTTTTAATTGGTTTGGTTGATTAAATGCCTGAAACTTCCATTGGGTTATGGAGTCTACAAACTTAACAGGGATCTGTCTCAGATTTTCAAAGGAGTTTCACAGGGAAAGGTAGCTGAACTAACTGGATCCATTAGATTTAAATGAAATGTAATAGAAGAAAAGAAATAGGTTCAATTAAGAAAAAGAGAAGTTAAGAATTATTTCACTTAATATCACAAGAAAACATTTAAATTATCCATAGCCATAATCACAGCGTATCTTTCAACAAATTATGTTCATCAAATTTCTGTAAAATAATTCATATTTAAGAATGCATAAGTATGGAAACAAATAAACACATAGACAATGAGAGAACACTTCACCAAATAGTCCAACACATGAATCATGTGAAGAATTTCCTTTTTAATATTGATTAGCCCATCAAATGGAAAGAGTACAATCAATTTTTTCGAATGCAAAAACCAACCCTTCATCCTTCAAAAAGAGAAGTATTTATAAGTTGTATTTACAAAATATCTTGTCAAAATTGATCAGGATGTACTTTTTAGGAACTTCTAAAACAAATTCTATCTAGTTGTTACAAAATATAGGAAATTAAAACTGCTTAGATAGGTAGCCCTAACTTTCTGGAATTGTTGAATATCTGGCGATGTTAGTCCTTTGTTGAAACTAAAATCATATTTTTACTCCAGTAACTCGCACAATTTGTCCCAACGTTCTTCACTTGGAATAGACATCTTGAGTAATCTTCTGTAAACCTCATCTACTTCAGTGTACTTGGTAAATGTGGGCTTAATGATAAACAAGTGTTTAACCTCATGCTAGATGTTCGAATCATTCTCTAAGGTCTCAAGGAAAGATGTGTCTGTAATGCTCCCTTTTATGCCATCAAATTTGGAGTTGTCCCTTGTTATATACACCAACCTTTCATTATAATCATCTAGAGGAATCAATTTGTCGTTTAACACAAACAATATTGGAAGCCCTTTCTTACTAAAAATTTCAAATTTGTTGAATAATATTTGAACAATAATTCCCGGACTTTGACACTTCTCTTACAGCTACAACAAAATTTTATTTTAGTTAACACTTTCTTGACTTCCAAAATTGTTTCAGTCTGGTCTTCTATCGCTAATTCTTCCAACTCATACTTGTTTTTGGAATTTAGAAATCTAATGAGGTTTGTGGAATCATTAGGCTTGTCATCTAATTGCTTTTGGATCTCCTCAATGGATTCTTTAGATCTCTGAATTAATTCACTTTTCTAAAAAATAATCTATATAGAAGGCCAAATTTAATTTATGGAGTTATGGATATATATCCACATTCTCTCCTTAGCTTGAGCTAAGGTCTGCCCAATGGAGGGTTTTTGTTCTAACTGTTGCAACCTCTGTGCTAATCTCTGAGATTTTTTTACTTCAGCTAGATGTGAAGTTTCACTTTTTGCTTTCTTCTCCTGTAAAATCTTTATCTGTCCTCGCGATATCTTGATCTCTTCACCCTGTAAAGACATCCCTTCCATTTCTTTTGCCAGTTTTCCTGCAGCTTCTGTAGTGTATTCATGAGTGGTCGTTGATGTAGAAGTTCCTACTGTAGGTACGGATGAAAGGGGTACAATGTTTAATGGAACTATAGCTAATGTGCGTTTTGTTTCTTTTCTTTGATTAATTTATCCATCTCATCTTCCATGTCTCTAATTTGAGCATTCTGCTCAATGATTAGCTTCAACATGTCTTTTGTGCCTCTATCACTCCTATTTCCTTGGTTTTCGGGTCATATGTGGCTCACAGCTTTAACTGCTTTCTAAGAGTTCCAATGTCATCATTTTTCTTTTCGATTATTTCTTCTGTTGATTTGATATTCTATGGATCATATCCTATCTTAATGACCAGTTCTTCTAATGATTTAATCCTGGCGTCCTTTGCCAGAGAGGAAATCTTTTCAATTTTGAGCTGAGACTAAATATTATTCAATGACACTTGCAATCTAGAATAATTCATTGTAGTGTTGGTTAGGGTGGAATATATCATATCCCATGTCTGTTTATGCATCTCCATCTGGTCAATGGGATGTATATCCTTGGTGTCAAACTCAAAGGAAGTCTTCTTGTAATCTGTTGTTGTTTTTAGATGCAGGACTTCAGCCTGAAGGAAAGCCATCTGCATTCTTCCCTTCTCTGTGTCAAAAGCTGATAAAAGTCTAATTTGAGTAGAAGAAGTTTGCTTCTAGAATTTATTATATGTTTTGCCTTTGAGGAGATCATTCTTGAGCTTTATATACTTGTATTTGTCAAAAATACTTTTTTCCTTGTCTCCATGAACCAAATCTGATGTTTGAGATGAATCTATATTTCCTTTTGAAATTGATGATGTTGTTGGAAACCTTGTAGCTAGAATGCTTATCTGTGCTGAAGAAAAAAGACCCTTTAGGACTATAGGGACTAGAAATTCTCCCTCCTTTAGACAGTTTGTTTTATGATTTTTTTTGGTTTTCTTTCTATAAATATTAAATTCTTTGGCTAAGAGTTCTATGACTGAAGGGGAACCTTATTCCCTTTTCCTTTTCTCTATATTTTCCTATGGAATATGATTCTGAGAAGTGGATGTTTTGAAAAGTTGTTCTTCTGCTTCCTATAAAGTGTCCTCCTTCAACTCAATTTGGTTCATATACTTCTCAAATTTAGGCCTCTGTGTGTGAACATAAGGGGTGGTCTTCTGTTCCACCCTTAGGTTAGAAATTATATCAAAGGGGTCATAAGACCAAGTGAAGATCAAATGAAACTTCATTTTCTTCAATAGAAGATTTGCCTCCTAACCTGCTACCCTATTGTTGCAAATAAAAGGTCCAATTTTTGTCTTGATCTTGAACTGAGCTTTCTTCTTGGAGGAAACAAAATGAACTTCATCTGAGTTGATCATCTACCTAATGTATTATAGAGAAAATACTATCATGGGGAGGTATTTAGGTAGCTTTTAGGGTGGAAAATCACAACCATACACTCTAATCTATGTGTAATTCTAGTACAAGTACCAGTCAACTATTTTGTCCTGCTCGCTGAGGTGTAAAGTCTATTGAATCTGCTTACTGATCCTAGGATCTATTCTCTTGCTTAGTAGACTCATGGTTGGATGAATGAATTGATCAATATAGTCTTTGAAGCTATATCCCTTTGAATCCTTCCTCACCAAAGAAGTACATAAAATTATTGGTTGAGCATTTCATTTTTCATCTAGCTTTTGGAGCGTGAATGGAAACTTGTTTGCTTAATAGAAAATGAACATGTAAACCAAAATGGATGCATACTTGAACATTCCTTCAGTTCAAATATTCAGGAATTGTTCATGCATAGCATCAATAATAAATTGACTGAAATTAAAAATTATGAAGGGTTTTTCTTCAATAGAAAAGATAGACATAAAAACTAATATAGGCTCATCTACCCACTCATCTAAATTATACCCCAATAAACATGAAAGGATGGAGACAATCTTCTTTGCTTTATCAGGGAATATATAAGAGGGATAAGGGGGATCCTTTTTGGGTAATTGGGCATCTCCAAGAAAAAATATTTCAAAAATCTGAGCTCTTTTGGACATAATTAACTTTTGATAGAGGTCATTTAAGGCTTCTAAAGAAAATGGGGTGTTGGAATTATTCGAAGTGATCTGGAGCATCTGGTTGATGCTTTCAAGGGTGATGTTGAATAAGAATTCTCCATTTAGGGCTACAACAACTCTCTGATTAGGAAAATAAAAAATGTGACACTTACGAATGAATTCGGGGAAGTGGTTAGTTTGCAGGAAAATATACGGAGGAAAATTGGATTCCCAGAGCCCAATGTCATGAGATTGGTAAATGAAATTTTCCTCCAGCCAACAGTGCAATTCGAAAAGGTCGAATTCGCATTTTGGCTCAGCAATTTTGTAGTCTCTGTCTGTGAGGGGAATATGGTCAAGATCAAATACAGGAGGGAGCATTGGGTTGATCAGATCTTCATTGTTTTTATTCTTAGGAGGTATTCTGACAATTGATTTGTAGGAAAAGGAAGGTAATGGTGATGGATTACTAGGAAGATGGTTGATAGTGGACTATTGGTAGCAAGAATGGCATTTTCCTATGTTGAACTGGTTTCTTTGTTGGATGTGGAAGCTTACTGTGTTAGCACAGACAAAGTGAGTGACCTACATGGAAAATTAGTGAAATGAAGCGTAGAAGGGTTTTTATGGTAATGGCATAGTCTCATTGGAGGTGTGGGGCCATTATCGAAATGAAATGGTTATCCCGGGAAACATTAAATACGTAATAGACATGACCAGGTGTTGGGATAGAAGTGAAGGGGAGCACACGGGAAAGATTAATTATGTAACGAACATGGCCAGGTGTTGAGATAGGAGTGGGGGGAAGCGGGTGGGAAGAGATAGCAGGAAAGGGAGAGAAGGTTGGTAGATTTCGGAGGGGGATCGAAGTGGTAAGTGGTTTGTGAGGGGGGTGCGAAATAAAGTGTAGGTGACACGTACAAATGAGACCGATGGGGAGGAAACCACTTTTAAGACCCCCCCCCCGGTGGATAAAGGTAGGATGGGTAGGGTGGGGGGCCAAAAAACCTTATCGGCCATCAATCTGACGAGGAGTTGATCAAGTCATCAGATGGAGCGCAAACCTTAACAGACACGACAAACGCCTTTTGTCGCTTGTGGGCATTATTTCATAGGTTTAATTCTTGGTATAAAAAAAACATAATGATCCAAAACTTAGGATAAAAGCCTTTGATGTAAAATTAACTCATATTTATCCTTTGACCCCTTTTGAACTCAATTTGCTCCTAACCTAAGACTAATTTTGACCAACCAAAGGGTGAATTTAGATGTGCAGACCCTTTTTTATTTTCTTTAAGAGGAAAAAACACCTATCTTAATCCTATTTATCATTTCGTATTGATCCAGCTTAAACAATTGGATCAACTCATTCATCTACCTAACTATCATTAACCAAGATTACACAGTTTGGCTAACTTATTCTCTAATCTAATTAACAGAAATTGAAACTTGTTTGATCATGATTACAATGTATGATCTAAACAATGACTTAGAGTTGTGGCATTTTAAACAAGCTACGCACAACATTTAGTTTATTCTAGAAAATCAAACTACTTATCTGGCAGTGGCATTTGAATTTGCATCACTTTCAGTTCTATTTTTATAGGGTTCTTTTCATCCTTTTTTTATTTCTTTTATTCCATTTTTGTATACCATGTTTTCATTTTTTTATACTTTTTGGAAATCATTTGCAATATGAAACATTATTTACAATTGGATATACTGAAAGAAAATACTCAATCATCATTTGATCCTATGAATCATAGGACCCTAATAGGTTGGAAGCACTACCTTACATTTAGCATGTCCCAAATGCAATATGGTTTAGAGTGCATAGAGCCAACAATATTTAACTGGAGTGAGGAAGTATTAGCAAACATGAAGGAACAACTCACTAATGTGAAGGATAAACGATTGAAAAACTTTGGGTATGGTTCCATTATTATCTCATTTTCCTTGGAGCGGATTACATTACTCTGACCACAACATATCTTGCTTGAGCTCTTGAATCCAATAATCCCATTAATGAGATGATGGATGGATCTCATGTCTATACATGTAGGTGCATCTTCCATGAGTTCCACTCTAGTTTTTTTTCTGATGGTTGCACAAGCAACTCATTATATTTGAAGATTATCCATACACTAGGATATATTTCCATGGGGACCCAAAGCTCGTTCTTCCTCATGGCAAGAGATTGGGTGCCATAAGTAAAACAAAATAATTTGTATTATTTATTATTTTTAAATTTTTTTATTTTTTATGTATCCAGGACTAACTATCAATTTTTTTACATGTAGGTGTTGGACCTATTCAACCAGTGGGATTAACCTATCTTCATCATGTTGGAGACCCACAATGATATCCAATTGGAGTACATGTTGTTGTAGGGGGATGAGAGGTATTGCAGGATATTAATGTGGCTGAGACTCTTGCAGAGGTCGATTGACACATGGAGGGATTGACCCATGGGTTAGTTGAGACTAGGGTCAATCAGATCCCAATGAGACTGTAGTGTTATACTATTGGTGTGCCTGGTTGTATCAGTCGACTGTTGTGCAAGATGGCTCGTGTAGTTTTTTGTTATCATGAACATCATAAAGGTTAGTCTACTAGGAGGCTATATAGTCATATTTTGACTGCATGCATAATTTTTGATATGATAAGTCATGTGGTCATATGTGTCTCGAGTACAATCTTTCGTAAAACCAAACTTTGATATATGTACAACTATCTACCTATCGATGTTTCTTATGCATTCTATTATCTTGTTCAATGTATGTGATGTGAATGTCTCAATGTATTTATACTTCTAGGAATGTGTTCATATTGGATATAATCAAAATGTTTTTCCAGAAGGTGAACCCTCAAGAACATACGAAGCATAGTTGGACTTCTAACTGAATAGACATTAGATAATTGTAGTACTACAAGTTGTGAGTCAAGTATGATAACTATACAACAAATACCATGAGAAAATGGCATCCAATAATAGTTTGATAACTGCATTATACTTAGTGATATTATTGGTAGAGAGACCGATACAAATCCCTTGTAAACTCTCTAACTTACTGCTCGGAGCATATATACCCCCTGCTCTGGAAGAAAGGTTATGAGTACTACGACTAGCACCATCAGTATAAAAAAAATATGGTTGAAGGGATGTTGACATCTACAAACCAAATGTAAACAATATTAACAGAAATTGTAGGAAACTTTGAAGGGAACACACTGCAAACACACTCAACACACCTATATACAACATGCACAAGGTGAACTATGAAAAAATAACTTAAGCATAGTATTTCTTGAGTTACTGCCCATTTATAGGTTGTGCCAATGGAAATCCATCTAAATCAACAAGCTCATAGTTCCCTTTAGCAAGAACGTGTTTAATAATGTAGGGGCCTAGCCACATTGGCTCAAACTTCCTAGATCCTAACTTATCAAACTCTTGGTCACACAACAAGACAAGGTCACCTTCCAAGAAGGCACAAGCGGTAAAATAGGCTACTACCACAATGACGTAGCCATACCCCTCGATGAAGTGAGGGTTACGTGTCATAAATTCAATACCCCATTTCACAAAAGGTCCAACAATGATGACAAGGTGTAAAGGAGTTGGTGGAGCATGAGTTTTACAATCATATATTTGGCAGACATGACACTTTTGGACTACAAGGATGCGGTCGTAAAGCATAGTAGGCCAAAAGTAGCCAACATGTAAAATATGATGTGTGGTGGTGTAACCAAACATATTTCCACCACATTCCCTAGAATGGCATTCATTTAGATATTTCTTGGCCTCCTCATGGGTGAGGCACCATCAAAAAGTCATATCAATACCACAATGATAAAGGGTGTCACCAATTATAATATAGTTTTTAGCCTAATATCAGAAACATCGTTGGTCAGAGTGAGAGGTATCGGGCCACAAATTCTAGGTCTGGAGATATATGATGATGTCTCCATACCACAGGTTAGATGAATATATCAAGAACAACAACTCATCTGGAATAGAATCGTCAAACGTTGTTTTTGTTTCAGTAGTGGGAAGGTTGCAAATCAATCCGACAAAGACTAAGGATTTCTTCAACTTGGATTTGATGAACTCCAAATCTAACTACTAGAGGATGAAAATCAATTTGGAGTACTTCCCCCCCATCAATTGTCATGAGAATATGTACGTCATGGGTTTTCAATTGGAAACAACCATAGTCTTGGGAAGGAAGATATAGTAATAAAATATTTGGACAACTTGAACAACTGCCAAAGCTAATTTTTTGATGTGAGTATATTTTATATCCGTATAATTTAAGTTTCGACTCAAAAAATAAAAATGATGTTCGTTCCCTACATCATCCTCTTTGACCAATACCATAGCTATGGTAGTAACTACAATGGCAAGGTAAAAGAAGTAATCACTTTGGTAATATGGGCAATACAACAATGATGCTCGAATTAGAACATCATTCAAGACATCAAATGCCTTCTGGACAATTTCTTTCCAATGGAAGGGAACCCCTATTTTTAACAAGAAAGTAAATCCTTTGGTTAATTCAACGTAGTTGGGAATAAGTATCTGTAGAAATTTAGCTTTCTCGTGGAGTCATTGAAGCTAAACAAAAGAGGAAGGAGAATTAAGATCTAGGATTGCTTGGAATTTCAATGAGTCAATACAAATTACTTTCTTTAATACAATGAAGATGGGAAGTCGACCGAAGTTTACACAAAACACACACTTGTGTGCATTGAGCCTAATGTTATAATGTCAACCACATAAAAATATAGCCCTAAGATGCATCAAATGATCAACATGATGTTTCGAGTGAGAAAGTAGGTCATCCAAATATGGTTGTACAATGTGCTTAATGTCATGGAAGGCATAACTCATTTCCCTTTAAAACATTTCCCCAACATTTTTCAATCCAAAAGGGAGCTTTCGATATGAAAATGTGCTCCATGGAAAAATAAATGTGGTTTTATGGTGGTTCGATGGGAGAATGTTGATTTGATTGTAGCCACAAAATCCATCCATAAACGAAATTACTTCACTACTAGCACAATCATCAAAAATCTAGTCGATAAAAGGATAGGATAATTGTTCCTAGGTCTTGACGGTGCTATACTTGCCAACATGTCAGTGGATCTCTCCGGTAAGAAGTCCCAATTAGACCTCAGACCATTTGGTGTGGGAGTCCTAGCAGTGGGTTGTACGGTAATGCCTTGACCGCGATTTCACATAGAGGCAAGTAATATAACTCTGTTGGTAGCAAGGGTGTGACAAATGCAATGAGTCAAGGAAGGTGCATGAGAGGTTCTAACACATGGGGGTTGAGATGGGTGTGCCCCTTGGAAACCTGTGATAGCACTCGACTTAGAAAGGAACACGTAAGAAAATTTACATCACAACATGGAAGGAAAGTTAGCGAGGAATCCAAAGTGATGGTTAAACCAACAACA
>APFE030081476.1:11104-29757 GCA_000404065.3 Pinus taeda | reverse complement strand
AGAGAGAGAGAGATAAAAATCAAAATAAAATTCATCCATAAACACTTACAACTTCGAAACTTGCTATCTTTCATCCATAGACGCCTTGCAACTTCGAAACTTGCTATCTTGGTCAAATAATCATGTTTAATGGTTTGTGGAACGGGCTATTTAGAGAGTTTTGGAGTGTCCCAATCACTTCCTATTAGGATTAGAACATCCAAATGCTATGTTGATTTACAATCTAAATAACTAAGGGATCATCCCCATAGAATCATGTCTAATGGTTTGTGGAACACGTTATTTAGAGAGTTTTGGAGTGTCCCAATCACTTCATGTTAGGAGCAGAACACCCAAATCCTATGTTTATTTACAATATAAATAACTAAGGGATCATCCTCGTAGTGATTTGAATATAAATTCTACGAAGGCATACATACTCCACCCCCTCTGAATTTGAACCTGTGACATCTTAGGAGGAAACACATACTCTTAACCATTAAGCCCACTTAAGCTGTATATACACATAAATGAAAAAATATAAATATCTTAAATTCACTATATTAATATTATAATCTCAATCAACATCTACCAAATCAATCCACTATACACATAAAACTTCCAATGATAAGGTCAAGATTTTCCTCAAACTAATATACCTAATAAAATGGTAAATATAAATCACATCTCATATAAAGATTTAAACCCAAATTACCATTATATTATATATCATCTCAATCTCTAAAACACTAAAAACACTAAAAATATAACCTTAAAAAAAATCAAAATTTCAATAGGCTTTATATGTTTAAATGTAAGAATATCACTATAATAAAAAGACCAAATAAAATGATCAATTTTAACAATAATATAAACTTAAATTATTATTATAATATCTTATCTTAATCATTAAATTATTTTAAAATATATTTTAGTAAATAATAGATTAAAAATTAAATTTTTAAGAATTTTTTATTTGTATATACTATTTAATAATATACTCTTTTTTTTAATTAATTAATACAACATTAAAAATATATAAGTCTATGAGTAAAAGGGAAGAAAACCTTGGGATCTATCCCTATATTTTCCGTTTTAGTGGGTTGAAGATTAACCCGTCTCTAGTTCCTTGCTGAGAAGAGTTTATGAGCATAAGATAAGAAGAATGACATGGAAAGCTCCATCATGTCATTGTACTGCCAAATTTCTAAAATAGATGTAATCCAACCTCATGGAAAATCATTACTCTTAACCCAAACCATGTTTCATTCCCTACTGATAAGTTGCAATACTGAATCAGATCGAGAATAATCATTAGCATGACCACCAGAACATTCTTCTGGAATTGAAGTTGATAGTTGCAGAATTAGGCAGTATAGATCACATTCTTTCGACTAGCTGAATGAGATTGCTTGCAGTGAGTAATCGCTCCTTGGACGTGGTTCTCAATCTCAGAATTGGAACTTCTCATGATTCCTTTCAGACGTGCGCCGATCCTGGTAGGAGATTCGCAGCCTGGAGAACTGTATGAGTTTAAATTGGGTTTAGGTACCAATAGAGATTCTTTAATAAAGAAGAAGCTCCTAGAGCAACACTTATGATGAGTCGCCCGTGATTTGTCTCTAGTAATCCTGCTGTGAACTGTTGCAACCTCCTCATCATCATAGCTCTCCTAAATACTAATATTATCCTTTTGAATACTGATGATATTCTAAGAATGATGGTCACGGGCCCCTTTGGCATTGGATTCCTTTGAAAAAAGAGATCTTAAATATGTTTTTGAAGCTTTCAACTTATTTAGGGCTTTCTTTTGTGAGTGGTTAGAATCCACTAGCTCCTTAGATTGTGCATGATATGATGCTGGTGGAATTCCATTGCTATCAGTCTGATTCAAATGCTTTCCAACTTAATAAGGACTAACATTAGAGGTTTTGCAAGGATTATGGAACCCTAATTCCTCGAAAGATGTGTTAATAATGGAATAATTTCTAGAAATATTCTTATCACGAGTAACATCTGAGCACTTAGGAGTATGAAACCCTAATTCCTAGTAATTTCTATCAGTACCGGAACAATGGGAAAAAATATTCTTACCATTTCTGATGTTTTCTGTTAGAGCTCTAGCATATGCTCCCAATACATTTTTTTGAGATGGTATGATTTCAAGGCATTCCAATTTCTCCAACAACTGAATAAGATGGTTGGTAAGGCTGGGTGAAAAGAACAGAAAATTGAGGGTTGGTTCTTGTAGAGCCTTTTGTCTCTAGACCCCAAATCATTTCTCTAGAACCTAACTCATTCTTCAAAAGTGGGGGAGAATCTGATTTAGAGAAGCATTTTTATGGCAAATTCACTACAATTGCAAAAGAAAATGGAGGAGGTAAACAAAAATATGAAAATGGAGAAGATAGAGGAGGTAGAGAGAGTAAAAAAGAAAATGGAGAAGGTAGAAAGAGTAGTTAGAATAAAAAGACTCACAACTTTTAATATATCTGTAGAATATAGTATTTAGCGTCCTTTTGCTTGATTTCTGGTTAGGTTGTTGGTTTGTGGCAGGGATAATAACTAGCCTCCTAGATGATAGGGATAATTACTAAGAGAGTGAGCAGGTAAGCGAGAAGAATACAAAGTGAGGTAAGTGAGAACAATCAAAAGCGAGGGAGCTGCAGAGTTGTGACAAAAATATGGATAATTGTTTTCTGGGCTAGCGCTATGGTTTGGCATAATCAAAGGCATGCCCAACAGAAGTTATCAGGAAGAAGCCAATTCCAACACCAATTCTTCCTCCATGAAGAGGAATTGTATGCAGAACCAATTGAAAGAAGCACTGCACATTTTACAGGATATAGAGCAGCCTATTGAATTCCCAGCTTTAAATCAATCTATTCTAGATAGGTGTATTGAGAAGAAGGCTTTGGTAGAGGGAAAATTAGCGCATGCCCATATATTCTAGTGTGGATTCATGCCGGACATATTTTTGGGAATTACCCTTATCAACATATATGCCAAAAGAAGTGGCACTTTGGCAGAATCCCAAAGAGTTTTCGACCAATTTCCAGAACGAGATGCGGTCTCATGGATTTTCATGATCACAACTTATTCTAAGCAAGGACTTCATGAAGAGGCCAAGAAACCTTTTTTTCCAAATGAAACATTTGGGTTTTCATCCCAATGAGTACGCCTTTGTCAACATTCTACCAGTGTCCTAAGACTCGGGGGTTGTGGAGGAGATCCATGGAAAAATAGTTGTTTGTGGATTTGAACAAAACACCATCTTGAGGAATATCCTTGTGAAGATGCATGAAAAATGTAGGAACATCGAAAATGCACGTTATGTGTTTGACAAAATGTCTCAACTAGACATGGTCTTCCCATATGATGTTGGTTGTCATGAGATTAAGCTATGATCCTGGTTGGAAAAATATCAAGGTCATTCTCCCTTATGCAAATGTTCTGGGTGCAGAAGCCACACTTCTTGATTTTATGAGAGATTATTTTTATGCCTGGCATACAAATGCTTCCTTCGCAGCTAGGTGGTCATGGATTCCTATTCTGGAAAATGGACTTAATGTAATTATCATATGGCACTCCTTTTATTTGTTGTATCATTTTATGCAGCTAAATCTAGCTTCACAGTTTCTGCTACTTTGTCTATAACATACTTTGGCATGTCCTTTACTGAAGTTTATATCTACAGCTCTCCAACACCTTGTTGTGACCTTCCTACTTTCTCCAAGTCACCAGACAATGGGTATTCTAATTGATGTTATAGGAGAGGCACATTGGCAGTCATTTGCCTCTTGGATGTTGAACTTGTTGAGTAGATGCCTTGTCAAAATGAGGCTTCAAGTAGAAGACCTTATTAGCTCATCCTTCATGTCTGCATATTGTAATTTAGTTGGTTAAGGAGATGGTGCATTAAAAAGGGCTTGCTTTGACCTTGTACATTTAGCATCGTCATTACTAGACGCAGAAATAATTCCTATCGAGAATCTTGTGCCTTCAACGGATTCCTATTTATGATTCCGAAATGGGTGCTTTCCTTCATACTTTATATGCCATATGCCCTACACGCATTGTTGAATGTACAACTAAAGAGTTGCTAAGTGTGTTTTCTTAGACATTTCAGAATACAAGCAACAAAAAACAATTTGTGGACACAAAAACACTTTTGTCAATTTTAAAACTTCCATTGTTGTTTTCTGATATTGACATCCAATCCGATATCATCAGGAAGACAAAGTTCAAAATTATCAGTATGTTTCCTAAGATAGGGATCAAAGCAATGAGTAAAAACATTCTTGAGGTTTTGGACTTAGCATTGCAAAATGAGATTGTTGATGTCCGAGATGAAGCTATTCCATCTATGCCAATTCTAGCGTTCAATTCTAGCTACAATGTTATTACAACCATGCGCAAAATATCGGAGGTCTTGGTTGACAAATATGACAAAGTTTGTGAAATTGTAGCTCATGATATTGGATACGTTGCGTGCTTATTTTCTACTATTTTAGAAAATGATTTTGTAATTGAATTTTTGTGTCAACTCCACCAAAATGTTGGTTCGGAAGTGAATTTGGGAAAAATAGATGTTCTTATTTCAAGATTCTTTTGTGCTCAGTGTGATAAAAAAATTCCATCTAACTCAGGGAAAAGTGACCTTGATGTAACTTACATCAGATACTAAGGGAAGACAATCTTAATAATACAACTGTTAGAGTGTGCTTTCAGTATTTGTCAATCTCTCTTTTCTCAACTTATTTTTAGTGAGTCATCAGAGCAAGTTCAAGTTGCTGCTATGGGAAGCATTTCTCGTCTTCCATGCCATGCAATGAAAAGTGGTCTGCTGAGAACAAAACCTTTGCGGATAAAATATCTGGATATACTTCCATTTTATGAGAAGAAGGCTGCGAGGAGATAATTTTGTTTGAAAATCCATTGCTTATTGAGAAAAATGTAATAAATATTTTTTTTGAAGATGATGACATATGCAACAAAAAAAAAATATGCTTGGAATATTGAAACATGCTTTGGCAGCCACTGAGGATCCAGATGTATTTGAGACTTCATTGGAAATAATAGAAGAAATTATGAAAATGGCTGATGTCCATGGATAGTTGTTTTGTTTTCCTCAATTTCTTTATCGATTGATCAACTCAACAATTCAAATAGTTAGGTAATGGAAACAACTACTAGGTTAATACATAAATCTGCTGGTTCTAAATAGAAAGGAGGAATCAAATTAGTTCTTTTCAAGTTTGGTGGAATTAGAGATGAGCTATTTGAATAATTAAAGATGAGCTATTAGAGATGAGTTCCTCAATTAAATCTTGAAAACCCTTGTGTTCCTCAAATGGTTTTTTGTTTGATGCTTAACCTAGGTGTTTAATACCATCATTCAAATCCCTAAAGACATGTTTTCCCCCTAGTGGGTTGTCTTTCCCATTCAAGCTAGCTATCTTGCCTGCTGAAGCGGGCCCTAAAAAATCTTCTGATTTCAAATTTATCACTTATTGCAAAATTTGATTTTTCATATTGCTGTAGGAAACTACAATTGAGGGAGAATGGACAAATGTCGCAGACTATGTGTTAATGGTTATTCTTCAAAAGATCGGGCTTATGGGATAATAATACTTAAGGTTTTTAGGCATACATATTATTCACTTAGGATGCAATGTCTTTGATTTCTTTCCGATTTTGGGCTTGGACTATTGTGTAGACGCAATTGTTAGATATCAGATGCATCGTGGAATCTATGAGGGCTAAAAGAAGAGATTTACAATAGGTGGGCCAAGCAAGTTTCCAAGAATAGTTCCTTGTCACCACAAAAAAATTGCTTTTGCATAATAGTACCAAGGCAATTTTCTGATTGATAATATCTTTGCAAGAGAAATGTTGATCAGTCATGCAAAAGTTCTTTTCATGGATGAAATTTCCATAGGATTGGATAGTGCTATGACTTTCCATATTATGAAATGTTTCCACCAAGTTATCAATCCCTTTGATGTGACAATGCCATAATGTTGATCTCTTTCTACAACCTGCACTTGAAACATATGAGTTATTTGATGACATCATCTTATTGTCTGAAGGAGAGGTGGTGTATCAAGGACGTCGCTAATATGTGCTTGATTTGTTTGAGTCCATGGGCTGCAAGTGCCCAGAGAGAAAAGGGGTTGTTGATTTCTTACAGGAAGTAAGTATGATTTCTGATAAAATTATGCCTAGTCTGGTGCTTTGTGGGTGGAAATTGCAAACTACCGTCTAGAATTCAAATAGGAAATATTTACAACATTTTCAAAAATAGATGTTTGTCGAGATTGATAACCTTTGCAAGCTTTAGCTTACCATGGTTTTTTTTTATCTGTTTCCAACAATGGTAATTAAATGAATTGTTTAAATCTTTGTTGCAAATAGAACTTAGATTGCACTTGTGATGGAGCTACTTGAATTCTACAGGTGACCTCAAGAAAGGATCAAAATTAGTATATCCCTGATGTTTTTTAGTGTTTAATGGATGCTTGTTCTGGTCTAATGTTTGTTCTCGTTTTATAAGTATTTCAGGAAAATAATTTGTGGAACTTTCTTATGTCATGTAGATTGTTCATTAGGGTAGAAGAACAAAGCATTTCCTATTGTTATAGGGGTTATGTAAGCACCTTGCCAACCTCTTTCTTTGTGCTATCAAGCACATATATACAAAAAAATAGGTTTGTTCTTATACCAACTTCACTTTAGGATTATTTGGATTTGATCTACTATTGTTGCTTCTTTTTTAATCCTTTAAGCAATTGTTCATTTTTTTACCAAAAAGTTTTATTAGTGGATCATCTATTCCCTTACAATTCTTCATAAAAACATGTTTATTTGTCCTTGTAGATGGAGAACCTGTGATGGGATCTCATGGTTCAACTTTTTCTTGAGAAATGAGGCTACCTTGTGTTGTAGTGGCTATAACCACCCTCCAAAATTTTTCCTTAGCCTGTTTTGGAGCCTCCCTACCAACCTTCACATCAACTTTCCTTGCTTCATCAAATCCTCAAGCTTCAATGCCTTTCTTGCTCAAAGGCAACCTGTCGATCACAGATTGATCTTTTCCCTTCATAGGCTTTTCACTCGGACTTGGTCCAACTGCAGGCTGAGTAGCTTCCCCTTGAAAATTGCGCATTTTTGGAGGGCAACTAGCCTTCCCTCTAGAAATTGCACAATCCTCTTTGACAGCTTGTTGGGCTCCAAGATTGCGCAATCCTTCCAGCCAACCCTCCCAGAAGGATTTGCGCAAATTTTCCCAGCAGCAGGCTGTTTAGCCCAGGATTTGTGCAAATATGGGCAGTAGTCAACTGCTCAGCCCATAAATTGTGCAAATCTCCTGGGCAGCCAGCCCAACTCCCAACTAGAAATGCAAATTTTTCTCCAGCAGTCAAGTAGTCTCTTACATGTGAAGTTGAGTTGACCAGTTCCCTTCGAGACTGAGAAAAACAAACCTGCATGCATGGGTTGTTTCTTCCAAGGAAACATGCAAAGGCATCCCTTGTTTCATGGATCTATGTTTAGCACTTGGAAGTTACATGCAAGGAACAACTCAGAAACCTCTCTCCAAGTGTCGCTTCCCCTAGATTTGTGGCATGCGCGTCACGACCTCGATGTTATCAAAACTCATTAACCGGATGCTGCAGAGCTCATTCCTCACATCAAACTTGTAGCTTTGACATCCCACATCACATCTAGGAGCAGTCGGCACATTCAACTCAGTTGTTTTGTGGTAAGCTCGCTTCCCATGCCTTGTGCTACATTTCTGTCACTTTTTGTGTATTCGCTTGTGTGAGTGTTGTTTGCTTGATTTCTTTGAATGCTTGATGTCGTTTACATGTATTATAGATTTTCCTAGTTCTATTTCAATTTTCATTGCTATCTCACTACTATCGCATGCATGAAACTGTTTTACATGGACGTTCGACCAATCGACGAACTGCCTCACCCACATGCATGTTGATCTGCTGGTTGAATATTTCATTCATGTTTTATATGCATAGTCAACCACTTCTGCTATCACTTAGTGTTGCCATGCATTTACTGTCTTGCTTTCATTTGCCCGTCGGCGAGTCGGGCCAACCTTGGCTCGGACTTTGCCTTCACCAAGGCTTTATTGCACAATATGGGGAAGGAAGGCTCACCTTCCTCTCCAGATTTGCACATTCTTGCCCAACACTGGCCTCTAAGAATATTTTGTGCATTTCTGGAGGACAGTGGCTGCTTGGCTCAAGAAATTGTGCAAATCTATCCCTGGGCCAATAGTCCTTCCCAGCTAGAATTGTGCAATGCGCAATCCCAGTAGTCAAGAGCTAGACTGGATTATGCATTGTGTAGTTCCAATAGTCATTCAGTCTCTCAGTAGCCTGGACTGTGCCTTGTGCAGTTTTGGCAGTCGGTCTCCCAACCTCCCGGCCGAAATTGCACAACCTTCATGATCATTCACCCAGGTATGTTGCAAGTTAGTTCTCATGTTCATTCTAGTTTTCAACTGACAGATTGCTTGCTATGAGTGTTTCCATGTATCCAGGTATCGCAGGTGTTCATCTGCCTCTCAGCAGTATAGGTACAATGGTTTCCAATAGAGCAGAGATGAAGACACCATTCAGAGCATGCTTGGGGATGCAATCGATCAAGTGTCCATGGTCTTACCTACTCACGAAGACATCAAGTTGTTCATGGACAAGGAAATCAAGCAACAACATCACAACGGGTAGCATCATGAACAATAGCTAAAGGAAGCATACCGAATGCAGTGAACGCAATGAATGAAAGAGGAAGGTTGTTGACAACATAGAGGCAGAGCAAAGTTGCAAGATCAAGCAGATCCACTGATAATGAAAGCAACTTTGGAGACTCAGGCTATGAAGTGATGACATGACATGAAGATCGCGCGAAGGTAGAAGATGGAACAAAGAAGGAGTTGCATGTGCTGAAGCAGCAGGCATGAAGTTGCACAGACATTCCAATGAGTTGCAGAAGGAACAAGAACAACAATGGGCGCAACATGCACTCGCGGATGAAACTTTGCCAGTACGAGTTAATGATCCATCCCAGTAGCTGACACAGAGAAAACATGGTGAGCAATGTTGTTGATCTCATGAAAGGGATCGAGCAGCATGCATGTCATTGAGCACACGCATGCAATCCAACCCATTCAACACACTCACCAAGGCGAAGACAAGAAGCAAGTCCAACTGGGGCTAAACATGTACTTCGACAAGTTGATGCGCATGACCACCATCACACAATTGAAGATCAGCATGGACACTATGCATCAATGTGTTGCGGGTTCAATAGTACCCAAGAAGACCATGTGCATGTTAGCAAACGAGTTGGATGAAGGGGTCGAACCAATGCACTGGTTGCAACGGAGGCAAGAGTTCGCTTTAACAAGATGTCACCATGAGGTGCATGCACACCATCACAGACGACCAAGCTTAGCATCGGCTCACCACCTTTGCCATCATAAGCATGTCAAAGAGTTGGTCTCATCACAATGGACTGAGTGTCAGTGATGTATTGCAAGGCTTGCTCAAGCCATGTTGTCTCACATGAGTACATGTGCATTGTAATGTTGAGTAATGTCAAGTGTAAGTCAAGTGTCAATGGTTGAACATAACAGTCATGGAGTAGGTGAAGAGTCATGAGGGTAGTTGAACTATCACAAAGGGGAATGTCAAGGATCACACCACCCTTTTCTATAAATAGTCCCTCATAGCTCATTGTAAGGGATTTTGGTAAGCCAAGCTTCTACTAAGGCTATCTTGAAGAAGGCTTGGACAATATTGTAACACGCCTTGGCTTCTCCACTGCACGGAGCTAGTACATCTCTTTGGAGGAGCAGGTGGATGTGGCTGTAACATTCCACTGTCGGTGCTAGCAGGTTTACATGGTGTATTGTATGATTGTGACTTACACTTCTTTAATAATAAGAGTCAACACATTTTCATGCATATGTTGTTATTGTAGTTGGACTGTTTCGGTTGCCTTAATGATATATGTTGTTTAACTTATGTACTTGTATATGAACTGATTTGTATGCAATTATATGAATCTTGTTGTTAATGTGTTGCATATGTTGTTAATGTTGTCACCGTCCGTGTTGACTGCTCTGCTAGACATCAGACAAACCTTTCTCATGAACCTTGCTATATCAACCGTCACACTCGTCTCGGACTGATCCATGAGTGTTGTTCGTATTATCTTACCTTATATGTTGTGGTTGTCACATCCAAGTGGACTGCTCTACTGAAAACTATGCGTGTCCTTTGTGTGGTGTGTTCCTAGCCAAGTTGGGACTGATACCTTTCAACCTGGAACTCACCTTCACCTTCCTCTCCCTTTGAAGTGTTGGAACCTCTCGTACACATTCCTTGACTTTCTGCATTAGTCACACCCTTGCTACTGACAGAGTTATCTTACTTGCCTCTGTGCGACATCACAGTCAAGACATTACCTTATGACCCACTACTGAGACTCCTACACCAAATAGTCTGAGGTCTAATTGGGACATCTTACCAGGGAGATCCCCTTGACATGTTCGTGGGTCTAGCACCATCAACATTTCTGGCGCTAGAAGGAGGGACTGATGACAAGTAGTGTCCTCTCATCCAGTTTTGAACCTTTTCATATCTTTCATGGAGTATTGCATTCTTCTTCTCCCGAGGTGTTTTTTGAATCGTGAAGATGTCTCCATCTCGGGGAATATTTTTAATCTCTTGTCCACTCACATGTATGATAGTGAAGACGAAGTGGCTTGGCCTAAGCACTTACATAACTTTATTTCCATGATTGATGAGGAAGATGAGTTTACTAACGAACAGGCTGGTTTGTTGCTTGCATAGACACTTCGCGAATCTCCGTTTCGTTGGGTGCTCAGCCTACTGGCTGACACCATGCACTAATGTGAGCTCTTCTATGATCTTATTGAAGACACATTATATCATTTTGATCCAGACCATCTTGACCGGAAACTGTTACAACAACGAAAGGCTCCGCATGAATCCGTTATTGATTTTTGGCAGTGCTTCCATGACTTGCAGTTTCAAGCTCTGAGGAGCCAGATGAAGTTTGCTTATCTTTGGGATTAGTTCAAGTATTGTCTTAAGAAATCTACCCGCCCTAAGAGAAAGCTTGATGTCAAGCCTCGCTCAACCTTCTTTGTTGATGGAACTGCGCAATCCCATGTGGGAGCAGGCACTGTCTCAATGGACTATCCACCTCCCTCTCATTCAATAGTTCCACCATCGCCCAGTGATGTTGAGGATCATGTTTGCACACTTGTTCATTCTTCACACTCTCCCAACATCACTCCACTCCATTTTCATGCAGATTTGGTTGTGAGCCCTTTGAGTTCCCATATGTGTTCTTTTCTTCGACCTTCGTCTTCGCACTCAGGTGTTCCTCTAGATGCTACTGTCTTGTGTTCATCCATTTTGGACTCTTCCCTTGTTGTGAATGAGGAACAACCCACTAAAGGAGTTGGTGCTGCACAACCAACATGCACTGTCATTCATGAAGAGTATGAGTGGGAGCTTGAACATCAACACTTGGCGAAGGATGACTCCCTTCCGTCCGAGTCCCCTCCGTTCTTTCCTAGCTTCTTTAGTGAGCCTACTATCCATGATTTTGCATGTGTGCCTTCATCCATGGATGCACCCATTGTTGATCACTCATAGGACTCACTGGACGTTAGTCCATCATTCAACAACGAAGAGGATAAGTTAGTCATTGAAGATCCACTTGATCCTTCATCTATATTTTATGGAAACACAAAGGATGAGTTTGTTCGCTTTTCATCTACCCTTCTGTTTGATTCATCTGATCATGAGGATGCCAAAGAATTCATTGATTTTTCTGATCATGGCAGTCATGATCCATTTGATTCCAATTTTGATCATGATCATGAATCTATCACAGTTGATTTTTCGAAGCCACTGGTGTATGATGATCTACCTGATGATGAAGTTGAGACACCCAAGACTGTCAAGGCAGTTTAGCCTGAGTTAATGGTTATGTCAGGCCCTTGTTCTCTTGGGGTTAGTCTCACTTCTGATCATGAAACTGTTCAATCACCCAAGGCTCCACATCACTCGTCTGTATGCATTGAAGATCCATCTCACACATAGATTACACTTCCTCCACTCGAACTGCACGATCCCATTTCTCATGCTTTGGAGGAGTCTTACATTGCAAGCACTTGTTTGTGACGCAAGTTGTCTTTGTTTCTTTCATTTTCTTGCATGTCTTAGTCAAGAGTGTGCTTTTGCTTCAAAGTTGCATGTAGTGTCACACAACACCATGATAAGTCCATGGACTATCTGTCATGCACATACACTCACTTATGTCCCGTAGGCACTTTGAAACACAAAGTGTGGCTTCCTTCACTGTTATATCTTTCTTGTATGTTGGTTCACACGACTGGGTTACTCGCGGACCAAGCCTTCACCAACATGGGTTTACCAATGCGCAGTGGTTGCATTGGAAATATCACTTCAGGTGATTAGGCCTATGCAACGTTAGTGTAGGAGTAGGAGTAGTGTTTGCTTTCAGTTGTTTGCTTGCATGCTTATTTTTTTACATGATTTTTTTGTTTGCTTGTTTGTTTACTTGCTTTGCTTTCATTTTTTCTTCTACTCTTGCTTTGCTTTGTTGATTGATTAGTTCGTTCACTCGTTTCGTTCGTAAGTTAGTTAGCATGAAACCATGTATGACTCTTGAAACAAGCTGGGTGAAGTAAAAGAGGGCTTGTACAACTATCACTACTTGGTTATCTATCATCTTTCCTCTGTATGATGAGCTTGTTAATTTTAATCCTTGATATGTCGAAGGAAAATACGTATTGTTCAAAGTGAATCTTGGTGAAAACACAACGCTTGCGCACTAAGTAGTGTCACCTTCTCTGATTGGTTGTTTTTGGGTTAACCCTTGTCAACTCAGTCAAGTAGAGTAAGGTGAGGGGGAAACACCTGAACAAACATGTCAGAGATATAATAAACTACTTCTCTATTAGAAAAACCTCTTCTGCTCGCAATAAGTCGGGATCCCTATTCCGCCTCTGAAATGAATAAGTGCTATGCATAGTGAAAAATGAAAAAAATAAAAAGCCAAAAAATTCAAATGAAAAACAAGTAAAGAAAAAGAAGAGAAAGGCTTCCTGTGTAGGGAGGTGATGCAAGTAACTTCACGGATGTACTGACCAGGCTCGCTGGCAACAGAGCCATGCTTGTGTTCCTATGTGATTCCATCGGGGTACTGTGCAAGCTTGCTGGCAGTGGAGCAACACTAGAGATGAAACTTAGACTCTGACGACTATATTGCTTATGCTCTTATATACCCCTCAACCCCAATCGAAACAACTGTGTTTCCTTGGCTTGGAATGTGTGTCAATCGACCAAGATTCTGGGAGATGCTACATCTTACAGTCAAGCTAGTGTGAAGCCAAGACGAGCCGAGAGCTGAACAATACTTCCGGAGGTGTTAGACTTGATTTTCATGAACAAGGTCCATTAAGAGAGCTGGAGTTCTACCAGTGTATTGCCAAGTGTTGTAGCGGCTACAACCACCCTCCAAAATTTTTCCTTAGCCTGTTTTGGAGCCTCCCTAACAACCTTCACAACAACTTTTCTTGCTTCATCAAGTCCTCAAGATTCAATGTCTTTCTTGCTCAAAGGCAGCCTGTCGATCACAGTTTGATCTTTTCCCTTCACAGGTTGCTCACTCAGACTTGGTCCAGCTATAGGATGAGCAACTTCCCCTTGAAAATTGCACATTTTTGGAGGGAAATCAGCCTTCCCTCTAGAAATTGCGCAATCCTGCTAGCCAACCCTCCCAGTAGGATTTGTGCAAATTTTTCCAGCAGTAGGCTATTCAGCCCAGGATTTGTGCAAATCTGGGCATCAGTCAATTGCTTAACCCAGAAATTGCGCAAATCTCTTGGGCAACCAACCTAGCTCCCAGCCAAAAATGCGCATTTTTCTCCAGCAGTCAAGTAGTGTCTTGCATGTGCAGCTGAGTTGACCGATTCCCTTCGGGACTGAGCAAAACAGACTTGCATGCATGGGTTGTTTCTCGCAAGGCAGCATGCAAAGGCATCCCTTGTTTTATGGATCTATGTTTAGCAATTAGAGGTTACATGCAAGGAATAATTCAGATTCCTCTCTCCAAGTGTCGCTTCCCCTAGATTTGTGGCATGCGCGTCACAACCTCGATGTTATAAAAACTCATCAACCATATGCTGTGGAGCTCATTCCTCACATCAACCTTGTAGCTCTAACATCCCACATCACATCTAGGAGCACTCAGCACATTCAACTCAACTGTTTTGAGGTAAGCTCGCTTCCCATACCTTGTGCTGCATTTTCGTCACTTTTTGTGTATTCGCTTGTGTGAGTGTTGTTTGCTTGATTTCTTTGAATGCCTATTGTCATTTACATGTATTCTAGCTTGTCCTAGCTCTATTTCAATTTTCGTTGCTATCTCATTGCTATCACATGCATGAAACTATTTTGCATGGATGTTCGCCCAATCGACGAACTGCCTCACCCACGTGCATGTTGATTTGTTTGCTAAATATTTCATTCATGTTTTGCATGCACTGTTAATCATTTCTGCTATCATTTAGTGTCACCATGCATTCACTGTCTTAGTTGCTTTCATTTTCCCGTCAGCGAGTTGGGCCAACTTTGGCCTAGAATCTGCCTTCACCAAGGCTGCATTACACAATCTGGGGAAGTAAGGCTCACCTTCCTCTCCAGATTTGCACATTCCTTCCCAACACTAGTCTTCAGGACTGTTTTGTGCATTTCTGGAGGACAATGGCTACTTGGCTCAAGAAATTGCACAAATCTGTCCTTGGGCCAGTAGTCCTTCCCAGCTGTAATTGCACAATGCGCAATCCTAGAAGTCAACAGCCACACTGGACTATGCATTGTGCAGTTCTATTAGTCAATTAGTCTCTCTACATCCCGTACTATGCCTTGTGCAGTTTTGGCAGTCAGTCTTCCTACCTACCGGCTGAAATTGCGCAACCTTCATGGTAATTCACCCAGGTATGTTGCAAGTTAGCTCTCGTGGTCATTCTGGTTTTCGACTAACAAATTGCTTGGTATGAGTGTTGTCATGTCTCCAGGTATCACAGGTGTTCATCTACCTCTCAGTACTATAGTTACAATGGTTTCCAAGAAAGTAGAGATGAAGACATCGTTCAGAGCACGTTTGGGGATGCAGTCAATCAAGTGTCCATGGGCTTACCTACTCACGAAGACATCAAGTTGTTTGTGGAAAAGGACATCAAGCAGCAACATCATGAACAACAGCTGAAGGTAGCATACCGAATGCAATGAACGCAATGAATGCAACGAATGCAAGAGGAAGGTTGTTGACAACATAAAGGCAGAGCAAAGTTGCACGATCAAGCAGATCCACTGATAATGAAAGTAACTTTGGAGACTCAAGCTATGAAGCGATGACACGACATGAAGATCACGCGAAGGTAGAAGATGGAACAAAGAAGGAGTTATGTGTGCTGAAGCAGCAACTTAGGAAGAACATGAAGCTGCATAGACATTCCAATGAGTTGTAGAAGGAACAAGAACAACAATGGGTGCAACATGCACTCGTGGATGAAACTGTGCCAGTACGAGTTAATGATCCATCCCAGCAGCTGACACAGAGCAAATGCGGTGAGAAATATTGTTGATCACATGCAAGGGATCCAACAACATGCATGTTGTTGAGCGCACACATGCAATCCAACCCATTCAACACACTCACAAAGGCGAAGACAAGAAGCAAGTCCAACTGGGGTTGAACATGTACTTCGGCAAGTTGATGCGCATGACCACCATCACACACTTGAATATCAACATAGACACTATGCATCAGTGTGTTGTTGGTTCAACAATACCCAAGAAGACCATGTGCATGTTAGCAGACGATTTGGATGAAGGGGCTGAACCAATGCACCAGTTGCAACAGAGGCAAGATTTTGCTTCAGCAAGATGTCACCATGAGGTGCATGCATACCATCACAGATGACCAAGCTTGGCATCAACTCACCACCTTCACCATCACAAGCATGTTAAAGAGTTGGTCTCATCACAGCGGACCGAGTGTTAGTGACATCTTGCAAGGCTTGTTCAAGCCATGTTGCCTCACATGAGTACATGTGCTGCGTGCATTATAATGTTGAGTCATGTCAAGTGTAAGTCAAGTGTCAATGGTTGAATGTAACAGTCATAGAGTAGATAAAGAGTCATGAGGGTAGTTGAATTGTCACAAAGGGGAATGTCAAAGGTTACCCCACCCTTTGCTATAAATAGTCCCTCATAACTCATTATAAGGGCTTTTGGTAAGCCAAGCTTCTACTAAGACTATCTTGAAGAAGGCTTGGATAGTATTGTAACGCGCCTTGGCTTCTCGACTACACGAAGTTAGTACATCTCTTTGGAGGAGTAGGGGGATGTGGCTGTAACATTCCACTATTGGGGCTAGCAGGTTTACATGGTGTATTGTATGATTGTGACTTACACTTCTTTAATAATAAGAGGCAACACATTTTCATGCATATGTTGTTATTATAGTTGGATTGTTCCGGTTTCCTTAATGATATATGTTGTTTAACTTACGTACTTGTATATGAACGGATTTGTATGAAATTATATGAATCTTGTTGTTAATGTGTTGCATATGTTGTTAATGTTGTCACTGTCTGTGTCGACTGCTTTGCCAGACATCAGACAAACCTTTCTCATGAACCTTGCTATATCAACCGTCACACTCGTCTCAGACTAATCTATGAGTCTTGTTCATGTTATCTTACCTTATATGTTGTGGCTGCCGCATCTGAGTGGACTACTCCATAGGAAGCTATGCATGTCCTTTGTGTGGTGTGTTTTTAGCCGAGTTGGGACTGATCCCTTTCAACCTAGAACTCACCTTCACCTTCCTCTCCCTTCGAAGTGTTGGAACCTCTTGTACACATTCCTTAACTTTTTGCATCAATGACACTCTTGCTACTGATAGAGTTATCTTACTTGCCTCTATGCGACATCGCTGTCAAGGCATTACCTTACGACCCACTGCTTGGACTCCTACATGAAACAGTCTAAGGTCTAATTAGGACTTCTTACCGGGGAGATCCCCTTGACATGTTGGCGGGTCCAGCACCGTCAACACCTTGCCAACCTCCTCCTTCGTGCTATCAGGTTCATATTTACAAAATAATATGTTTTTTCTTGTACCAAATTTCCCTTGAGGACTATTTGAATTTCTTCTCCTATTGTTGCTTAATTTTGACCCTTTTTATATATATATATTTATTATAATAATATATATATATTTTTTTTTTTTTTTTCTACAAATTATCATCAATGGATTATCTCTTCCTTCATAATTCTTCATAAAAAATTGTTGATTTGTCGTCATGGACAAAGAACCTATGACACAAATTCACGATGCAACTGTTGCTTGAGAAACAAGGCTAACTTACCAAAAAGACTGAAAAATTACCATCTAAAAGATGTTGACCAATGATGCTTGTAGGTTTTGAGATGGAAAATATGGTTTGATTTCAACATTGACTTTGACACGTGCCATTTAGAAAAATGCAGGGAATGAAACATAAACCTTCTCGCATATCCTATGTTATGAGGATGTTATAGAATTGGGCTTCAGATCATTGTGTTGGAGGGATTCCTAGAGAAAATATCTCAAGTTTTTGAAGTGTATTCAAGGTCTATTGAAACTAGTTGGTTTCTAGCATTTCATCTAAAAAATTTATTCATAAACCTTTTGTCTGACATCTTATTTGTTCAATACTTATTGTTTGACATCTTATTAATGAGATCTTTGAGAAAAATACCACAACGATCAAGAATTTTGGCATCTGGCTTCGGTACCAGAGTAGAATTGGCTACCATAATATGTACAAAGAGTATCGAGACACCACTCTGAATGGTGTTGTTGAATAACTGTATGATGAGATGGATTCACATCATAGGGTGTGTTGTCCCTGCATCAAGATTACCAAGATAACCACTATTCCTGAAGAGCTTTGCAAGCGTGAGAATACAATGCAATTTCTAGATTCCAAAATAAAATTTCCTTTGGTCTATCGTAAGGTCAAGCCTCCAACTAGGAAGTTGAAAACAACCTTCAAGGCTTGTATACCTAACCTATTTATGTAAGGTAGTTACCTAGATAGATTTAGACTTTTTTAGTATAAGATTTTGTGTTTTCTCTACTAGTAAAAGTTTTACATGTCAATTCCTTCAAATTTTTTGTTGATGTATTTCATCAATTTTAGAGTTATAAACTTGAAGTACATCTTAGTTATCTTTGTTTCTTATCACTTTTATCAGTAAATTGAAAGTAGATCCTATATTTGAGTTTTTTTTTTTTCCTTTTGGTTCTGATTTCTTACTTGAGGTAAAAATATTTGAGCTTAGTTAGGTGATGTCGTCTAATATTTCCTCGTGCTTCAATGTTAGGAAACCATCTCAAAACTTCATGTGGGTCATCTTATTCATGGCTGATAATATTTTTATTAGATTCCTCTCGTCGAGAGGTGTAGGATTGATATAAAGATCATCCGATTCCGATAAGTATTCATGGAGATATGAAATTATTTTGATTATGGA
>APFE030081447.1:0-12739 GCA_000404065.3 Pinus taeda | reverse complement strand
CTTGACACTTCAAAATCACTTTGTAAGAGCATATTTGATCACTGTAGGAAGGCTGGAAAGACTGAAACTAACAGAAACAATAGTGAACGTTGTATTAAAAAAAATTAAAGGAGTTGCACTCAATATAGAAGTAAAATGGTCGAAAAACCTCTTGGATAATAAGTATACATGCCAACTGTCTAGATATTCAATTATACACTGATAATAACAGAGGTTTTGCATAACTGAGTGTAAATAAACCCCTTCGAGACGCAAGCCAATACTATCAATCGACTTGAAGCGTCATAGGTCCTGACATAAAACAACAATAAGATATCATGGAAATTTGCAAGTCTAAATAACCCTCGAATAAGTTATTAAAATCTAAATTGTTGGGACTACTGAAAACAGGTCGAAAGTAGCACCTGGAGGAAACAAGCACTTTATATAAGCATGAGAGGCCCTCGAGAAGATTAGAAAACTCGCCCAAGAACTAGTTAGGAAATTTACCTGTAGAAAAATATTCACCACACTAGTGGAATCAATTAGTTTGTTCTAGGCATGCAACTAAAAAAACATTTGCTAGAGTTATTTTTGTAAACAAAAAGCCCCGCTTACTTATGTCGGACCTCCTTTGAAGTATCCTGCAAGGACTCTCTAAGGCTCGAAGTGGAAGTTTCCCTCTTCTTCCCTCCTGCTACCGATCTGTTGCTGTCCAAAGCACCCATGCCGCCATGTATGCCTTCCCACTTTCCACACGACATCCTCTCTGCAAAACACATCATCATTTTACATTCTTTAATCAGATAAAAACAAGAAACCAAAAGAAAACCTCTCGCTAAGATGAGAAGTAAAGATTAACCTGATCCTGGATCTAAAGAACAAGGAGCAGCTGCTGCTACTGCTAAACCGAGATGCCCTGAGAGAAGCCTGCTGCCCGCTGAGGAGGATCCATCATCGATTCCGTCTACGACGCCTGTGCTCCTGGAAGCCTCCTCATGTCTAGCTGTAGCAGTAGCACCCCATGGTTCGCTGCTGAGGAGGCTCATGCCAAGAAAGTCATGGAACACGGGCTTCCCTTCACCCACCATGATGACATTACGCAGAACATCCTAGGCTGCCATGGATGGAACCTCGGCTACCACATGATGGACAAGAACAATCGGATTAGTCCTAGTATCAACAGCTTGCAAGGGAAGAATACATAATACCATACATTCAGCTCCAAATATTTCCCGTTCTCTGTTTTTCCCTTCAAACTGTTTATTTTCCTTTAAAAAACACATGAATCCCCGAATCCCCCTTATTTTCTACAAAACGATGAAGCATTCTAACGAAATAAGAGGATTCTCAGTGTCAGTATGCGTAAAAACGGGATCATTTTTCACCTGTGCAGGGGAAATCTTCTTCTCGGTACTCTGCGATTTTGAACTCTTAGCTTGCAAAGGCTCATTTATGGTCTCCACGTCGCCGGGTTCGTTAGGTGTTTCATCGTTCGGAGGCCTCCGAAACGGTGACTACTCAACTTTTCTGGAGGAGGTTCGGCTGAAGGTCTGTGGAAAACCGGTTTCGCTTGAAATCCGCAGTGCGGGGGATCGATGTTGAACTACTCTCCCAAGCTGCTGGTAGCTGCCTTCTACGGAAAATTGATAGCCCGAGCGAGAGACATCTGGCACTAGCTGCATGCAAGGTGCTCATGCAGGGCACAGAGAAGAACATGCACACCCTGAACATAAAAATTACGGTAAAATATTTTGTCCCCGCTGAAATAACATTAGGGCACGTGAAGCATGCAATAAGACCTCCAATTCACAACTTTGGTTATAATTTTCTTACGCCGATATTTGCAGAGATAAACTTTGGTTAAACTTTGATCGGAGAAGAACATGCACACCCTGAACATAAAACTTATGGTAAAGTATTTTGTCCCCGCTGAAATAACATCGGGGCACGTGAAGCGTGCAATAAGACCTCCAATTCGCAACTTTGGTTATAAATTTCTTATACCGATATTTGCAGAGATAAACTTTGGTTAAACTTTGATAGTGCACAAATTTTTTTGGTCAAAGGACCGGTTAATGTATGGTCAACGATCGATCGATCGCTATTAGTCCCAGGCAGGGACTAACAAGGTATCACGCTTGAACATCGATAGCTATCCCGTTGCTTAGAAATATATTTTTTTAAATAATTAATTTTAAGTGTATTTGTTTTTTTGATTGGAATTTTGGGAAACCAATTTTGATTAGATTTTTTTTATATATTAAATAAATTTCCAATATTATTAAAAAAATAATATTTTAAATTTAAATTAATTTCATAAATTAAATTATAATCTAATAAATTTATCAAAATATTATCCTAATACAATTTTAATAATACAATAATTACTTTGTTAATATAAATAATATTCCCTCATCATATTAATATCTTTATATTTAACATCTGCTTATGTTTAAAAATAAATTCTTGGGCATTTATTACAATAAACAAAAATAAAATATATTTACATTTGATAAAATCTATATATAAATGTTGAAATGATAATTTTAAATTTTTATTTTTATTATTTTATTTATAAAATTTAAAAATTAAAAAATATTTTTTTTGTATTCAGTTTTCTGTAATTTATAATGAATTAAACAAAGTTTTTGGTAGAAATTACATAAGGAGAAATGTGGTTTGGAAAGTTCATCACCAAAAATTTCTCTTATATAATTTTAAACCCAAAATACTTTACTTAAATTAAAATATTTATTAATTTAAAAGCTAAAAAAATTATAATAAATTATTATTTTCTACATTTATTTAATTATATAAAAAAATATATTTATTTTTAGATTTAATGGATAATATTATATATTTCTTTTTAGGAAATTTTAAATTTCCAAAAATTATATGTCATAACCTCTTTACACTTTAATAGTTAAATCTTTAAGAAATTATAAGTCCTTTATCTCTTAAACAATTAAATCATATACATCCATTTGATATCTAAATTAATCACATTTATATAAATATATTAATTGTAATTTATCAAAAATATTTTTTTTTTTCTCGGTAAAAGACTATGCTATTTCTATTAACTGGTAAACATAAAATTACAATAGGGGGCAGCTACAGAAGCTTGCTCATCACATATGTTACAAAAATTCCCCATAGTAGAAGAGCTGGGGATTTCATCCAAGCTAACAACCAGATAGACTGAACAAACTGCCAAATTCATTGGCATTACAAAGAAATAGAGAAAGAGAGTACTGAGAATACTTAGAAACTGGGAGAGAGAGTACTGAGACCAAGACAATTGCATTCGCCGCGGCTGGAAATTCTCAAAACTGAGCCAACACCCAAAGCAGGCTTCCAAAAAACCAAAAAGTGCAAACACAAGTGCCATCTGTTCAACTGTCCTCTTCCCCCTGTGTCTCCTCATCTTGCTGACACGCATCGTCGTGGCTGAGCCCCTCTTTGTCATGCTCCACGTTGCCTTCCTGGTCTTTGTCGGTGTTGCCAGCATCGGGGTCCAGGAAAAGGTTGATGCAGTCACTCAGGGGAGGAATTGGAGAAGGCGAGTCGACCTGAATCACTGGAACATCCTCCTTCTTTGCAGCCATGGCGAATTGGGCAGAGGAATGGTCACTGCTGTTGGAAGAATTAGGGTCTATGCAAGATATTGGAGGGACCTGGTTGATTTCCTCCGTCATCAAGATGGTTATCTGGGCAGAAATCAAGGGGCGGTTCAGGTTGCTCTGAAATTTGAAGTGGGTGGATTGGAAAGCGTTGTTGGGTATCAGATGACGGGTGGGGTTAGAAGCAGGGGAATCCTCAGGGGGAGAAGTGAGGTTGATGGTGGTGAGCAGAGGAGTGGATTGAGGGCGAGCAGCGGGTCGCTTGCTGCTGCCAGGTTTATCCCCGGAGCGAGAGCGCTTCCTAGGTTTTTTCATGGTGCAAATAAGGATAGTGATTTTCAATGAGGCAGAGTGGAAAGCAGAGTTGCTCCTCAGAGCATGCAAAGACCCCGAACCGAGTTGTGAAACCGAACAGAATACAATGGATACACTGAACCGAGAAACAGAGCCAGAAAAACTGAAATTACCGCGGATGAAGCACTTACCCCAAACTGATAACGGAATTCCAGAGCGTGGAGCACCGGAGGAGTTGAAGGGCTGCCAATTCGAGCCAGAACCAACTCGAATTTCCCCTCTGAGGAGGGGCTCCCTGTCGACCTCACCCACCGAACTCACCACAAACCGAACAGAGTATTCTTCAGTCGAAGTCATAATGACAAATTTACTGAATTGCCGCCTGTAAATACCACTCCATAGACCGCGTCGGGCTTCGCTCGCCATTAATGGCGCTGTCCTGCACCATGCCAAGGTCATAATAACCTTCTCCCCGCCTCCAATCTGTTTCTGGGGCTCCACGCTGCGAAGCAGGTGGCGGCCTCATGCGTCTTAAGTGCGCATGAATGCCATTTAGGGCAGTATTAACACCCGGATCCGGGAAATTTATAAAAAATATTACTGGTCTTATAAATAAAAGAATCTTATGCATTAATTTAATATTTAGCTATATAATGTTTTTAATTTATTATTATTATTAATATAATTATTTTTTATCATAAAAATAAAAAATCTTTATCGATAAAATTGTAATAAACCACACATTTTTTTAACTCTTATATTATATATTATGATTCTCTAATATTATTTAGTTTTCATATTTATTTATTAAAAAGGAATTTCACTTACTTTTATACTCCTTTTATTACCCATATTATATATTAGAGGTAGAAATGCATTTTTGTAAACTTTAGCTGCAGTAAATTTTTGCACGAATGTGGGTTTTTATCCCTTAACAATTAAGTCTTATACACCATTTGATGTCATTAGTTATAGTCTTAAATTAATATATATATATATATATATTATATATATTATATATATATATATATCTTATTTATTTGTGACTTTAACATATATTTGTGTTTTAAAGAAACTCATAGGAATTTGTATTATTAAAAAAAATCGGTTACTAAGTCAAAATATTTATATATTCCAATTTTCCTTGAATGATCCAGGGGATCAAAAATATGCTCAAAAATTAGAGTGCTCAAAATATCTCAAAACTAGTGTCAAAATGTAGAGCTCGTCGTTCTAATTCCAATGACACTTGAATCGCCTCAATCTGGCACCGTATGAGGAGGTTATAACGTTTTGAAGTTTTTGGCAAACAACAAAAAAGTCAAAGTGTAGGGTTAACAATGCAGATATGGATGCCACATGGTAGTCCATACGATGACGTAATGTTGATGTCATCCAATGAAGTTTTTGGAAAACAACAAAAAGGTCAAAGTGTAGGGTTGACAATGCAGATATGGATGCCACATGGTAGTCCGTACGATGACGTAATGTTGATGTCATCCAATGACTGAGCAGTACAGGACCTAATCAAAGACTAACACGTGGCATGTGCAAGAGGAAACATTTGGGTGTTTTTTATTGGTTGAATCTAGATCAATCCCGTTGTGCCACATGGTCCAATAAGAGGGCGCTACATGACCCGATCGTGAAAGGCCATGTGGCCCTCTGTTGTTCATCAAAATTTTGGTTGGTTACACTCCACAGGGTTCAAACCCCTGACCTATCGTCAACAAATTCAAAGCCACACCATTGGACCAAACATGTTTCTCATTATATGTTATTTGATGGTTTATATTTAAATTAATAAGGTGGAGTGGTTGGGGGGGTGGGCAGGCCGACCGACGGCTCACAGTGTTCAGTAATGTAATGTAACCATTGGCGTAATGTTCAGGGGCAGGGCACGTGGCTTCCTCCCCACGCTCAAGGGCTAGGTCATATGATATACACAGAACCGGGCACAGGGCTAGGTGAGAGCGTGTGGCCTTTGGCCCGCACTCCTTAGTCCCACGTGTCCATATGACCAGGTGCGCAGTATTCGGAGGGGACTTCAGCCCAAAAGTTAATATACATATATATATATATATATTATTTAATAACCAATCAAGACAATTACTAGTAAGAGGTGTGGGTCAAACCCATGACCTCCGCCCAACTAATTTTGGGTGTCACCAATAGACTACATGGAATTTTGTTTCCAAATTAGCAGGGCTGAGACAATTTGTAGAGAAGTTTGTAGACCAAATTGGAGAAATGGTCATATTTTGTTGATTTTTCAACCTTTTTGAGCTCAAGAAGAGCCTAGACAAGGGGTTTTTTTAGCATTTTGGATACGGTGACAGTGTTATTTTTGCATATTGAAGCTTGTATGTTGATATATTGAGCATTTGAGCATATAATAAATAGGTAACATTGGAAGATGGACCAAGAGACATAGCCCAAGAGGGGTGAACTCCAATATCAATTTGTCTATGTTTTATGCTTGCATGTTTGTTCACTTTTAACTGTTAAAATTCTACAAAATTTACTTAAGTTTGTGTGTTTTTGCAAGCACGATCCATTGCCTAAAAGACACAAAATAGCTTGCAAATTATTTCATGAAACCTCTACTTTTTATTTTTGGATCAGTTTGGTATCAAAGCATTGTTTTTGGGAAGGTTTGACAAAATTTGCAAGGTTTTTGAATGCTTACAAGGTCTAAATTGAGAAGAGGAGAAGGAACTCTTGAAGAACTTAACCCTCAAATTGGCTGAAGGAGGCCACAAGCTCCTTAAGTCATGACACATGAAGAAGGATAAGGACAAGAGCTTATGCTTGAGGATAAAAGAGCTTTTAGAAAAACTTTCTTTGATATGACTAAGATGGTGAAAGTGATGTACAATAAGGGAACAATACGGTTTCAAGGAAAAAGTTCTAATCAACCAAAGGATGATGGTGGTAATGGGAGAAAGCCTCCACCTCCTCCTCCTCTTTCACCTCCATCTTCACCTCCTTCTTCACATAGACTTACTCCTCCTAAATTTCCAAGAGGACATGCCAAGTCTCATTTACTTGAGCTTAATGTCAAGTTTGAATTGCCAATATATAATGGAGAAGTAAACGTTGGATAATTGCGTCTGAACAATGTAAACTATTAAATGAGAATTGTAACGAGTACCCATTTTTTTGAGGTAGCAAAAAATTATTTGATTTTGAAAAGCATTGATTCATAATACACTTTTTTTTAGCATGTTTTTGACACTTTGAATTTTCTTATGTATAAAGTATGAACAATTTTTTAATCTGTTAGTGATTTTCATGTTGATTTTGAAAAGTGTTGATGCAACATCAACCGTTTTTTAAGGGCTTATTTTGACACCTTAAATTTTTTAATGTATTAGTGTGGAGAAGTTTTTTAAATGTTGGTGATTTTCATGCAGATTTTGAAAAACATCAATTTTTTTAGGCATATTTTTGACACTTTAAATTTTCTTATGCCTTAAGTATGCACAATTTTTTTTAAATGCTGATTATTTAACCATTTTTCAAGTTGTCCTATTCTTTTTCTTGGTTTTCGTCCTAAGATGTTTGTCTTTTAAGGGCTTTCCAAATATTTAGTTTTTTTTTTTTTTTTATCCTTACGGAAAAATCGTAATTTTATTAATAATAACAAAATTACATTTTGTAGATGTTGAGGTGCATATGCATAAAGCATATCAAAAGACTGTTGTCAAAAGAAAAAACCAGAAAGAAAGTAACTGGAAGAATTTTAATGTACATATGGGGAGGACATTATGTTTTTCTCCCTTTTCTTCTTCTCAACCTTTCACCACTCCCCTTGAGTCAGTGAGGACGGAAAAAGTACAAGAGAAGTGTCCTCCATAGGGTGAGGATTGTCCTTATCTGAATCGAAGTGATCTAGAGAATGATGTCTTTTGGCTCCACTGGTGTTCGTTGTATCTAGTATCTTCTCCAATAAAGAGTCCATCAGTTCCTGTGCTACAAATTTCTCAGTTTCTAGCGACCTGTGTGTCTAATTGTTTGCTTTGGGGATGGTTTCCGTGGCTTCCTCCTCAATAGGAACATCATCAGGATCTGGTGGAGGGATAGTTGCCTCCTCATCCTCTGCTACTTCATATGGGTTCACTGTGCGTTGCCAGCCTCTTGGTTTTTGTGCTTGTTTTTTGTTTCTTCTGGTTTCTTTTTTGGCTTGTGGGCAGTTACTAAGAAGGTGACATGTTTGTTGACAGCCACGACACCTGAAGGCTGTGTTCTCATAATCTAGTGGTTGTTTCCACTGCGTGTTATTATGAATCAGAATTATGCTATCAGGTAGCCCTTGACTAAGATCTACCTCTACTCAAATTCCGGCAAAAGTATGTATGCCTCATGTAATCCTTTCCATGTCTTGCTTGATGTATTTTCCTATTGCATTCCCCATTGATTTGAAGACTTTGGGTAGTCAGAAGTGTAGCGGAAGGTTGTTTATCCTGACCCATACCGGCATTTTGGAAACCACCATAGTAGTGGCATCAAAATACGAGAACCATGGGGTAATGAAGAGTTTTGCATTGCCCCAAAACCATGGCCCCTCATGGAGGACATATTCCTTTTCCTTGACCATGTCGAATCTGACAATAAAAAATCCTTTGGAGCATAAATGGATATCACAATTTGTTGTCCATGTGGAGTGGATCCATTATTGTAATGCATCTGTTTTGGGCCAAAAGCCATTAAATCTGCATATGACAGCCTTTGTAGAGAAATCAGTATAAAAATTGTTTACCTCACGCAGAGCGATTGTCAGTACTGGAGTCTGCGTCCTTTGCTCTACAATATAGGGTCCAGGTAGATCTTGTGTTGGTCCTGGCTTGTTGGTGGCTTCCCCCTTCCCTTTAACGACAGCCTTGAAAGAACCTGTACCCTTTGAGTTAGATCCAAAGCTTCCACCTCTCAGCCTTGTGTTTAGGATGATGGTTGAGTCTGATACTATTCCATAGCCCTGCATTGTACATTGATCCTGTAAGATTTGTCCTGCATATATCAAACTTTGCATGTTTGCTAATATGCCTATATGTGTTTGTATTTCATACTTTATATCTTCTATCAGCTTCCCTGTCCAGGTTCGCTTGCAGATTGTTTTTCTTGACAGGGTTCTGATAAATATTTGTATCAGTTCGTGACCAGAGTCCTTGGTGGGTGATGTTGTTCTTGGCCAGGATCCATCTGTTATTTGGGCCGCTGTAGCTATGGGATCTGAGCGCTCCGGTTCATGATATTCACCTTGCAGCTACTGTGGTGTGACCACTTTGTGTGTGTTCCCTATCCCTTCCTTGTCTACAACTGTATAGATAATGCCTTGTATAGGTCTAGATTTAGCATTCAGGCTGCCCTCGGGCCATATGGCTTCCTCAGAGATTTGAGGACTTGGGTCGAAGAGTTTTGCCTTGATTTCCTTCTTTAAATCTTGAAAACTTGTCTCCTTTCTGTACCGCATGCTGTAATATTTGCCCTCTATCGCTCTGATAAATATTTTTAGCAGCTCTATCTCTGTGTGAAGTGGAAAACCCTCTTTTATGCCTCGATATGTTAGATTGGGTATTTTTACTGTGAGCCCAAGATCCCCACCACGCTCTTGAGTCTGTCCACGACATGTTTTCTCCAGATCGGGTTTACCGAGGGCGCTTTCCAGGGATCCAACTACCATGTCTAGGCTACCGACTATTTTCAAGTGTGCCCGATCCTCTAATCGCATGACGGTTTGGTCTAGAACCGCTGCAGTGCCTATCCTCGTTGTCCGCTTGGTAATATAAGCCCTCGCCAGATCGAAGGAACCCTAGGCCTCACCAGTCCGCACGACCCATATCCAAGCTCGTGTAACCCCCTCTTGCTTGACGGCATCTCCCTGGTCTTTGCGCCTGTGGGCTGCAGATCTATGGAGGCCAAGGTATTCCTGATTGTCATCTGGCTGATCCGCACGATGGATGGGGGAGCATACCTTTGATTTGAGTAAGAAACGCTCTTCCATAGAAACCCATCTCTAGTTTGCAGTATGGCAGCGACGCTATTCTCTGTTCCAAAAACCCTAGCCATTTCGTGTGCAGCTCTATCCTTTTAGAATGATTTGCAATGTTTTCTTATAATGAAAGTTTTAATTGTTTTTTAAGTTTAAAAAATAAAAATAACATTAATATTTTGAATTTATGGTTTTTTTAATATTTATATATCGTTAATTAATACCCCAATACACATAAAATAATTGTCCCTAAAAAATAATAATTTTAAACACTCAACAAAAAATACACATTTTGCATATAGATAGAAATAAAAAAAATACATATTTAGAACCTTTTCGCTAAAAATGGCATGTTAAATAAAAGATTTTTGTGAAAAATTTGAATAAAATATTGAAAAAATAAGGAAATTTATGAATTTTATATCCAAAAATTATGACATTTGAAGTTTTTTTCCAAAAAAACAATTAAGATAAAATTTAAGTAAAAATAACAAAATAATAACAAAATAAAACATACAATTAAAAAAACACAATAAAATTAAAAAATAAAAACATAGAAAAAAATACAATTAAAAAAACATTTTATTTTGAAAAAAGCCATTAGCCATGGAAATGAAATTTCACCGAAGTAGAAGTCTTGGATATAATGAAGATGCAGTCCTACCAAGCTTAAAAAAAAACTAAATCGAAGAAAAACAGAAAAAACAAAAAACAAACAAAAAGCAAAAACATTGAAAAAATAAATAAAAGTAATTTTAAAATAACATTAAAAAATAAAAACAAAAACAAAAAACATTTAAAAATAAAATAAGGCGGCTCTTGGAGATGGCCTTGCCTGCCCGTGGACTATGGGCCACAGTTTTTTTTATTTTTTTTATTTATATTTATTTATTTAATGTTTTTTTTTTTTTTTTTTTTTCATTTTTTTATTATTATTTTGTTTTTTATATTTTTCTTAAATTTGTTTTTTTTTTGGAATATTTTTTTTGGTTTAAATATTTTATCTTCTTTCTTTAATATAATTATATATACACACAGTTTTTGTTCATGTTATTTTTTTCCTATAATATATATATATTTATCCTGCTGACGATAGAGTATATTTGAACCCATTTGGGTCAATACTTTTCACTCTTAATTAATTTGTAAATTTAAAAAAATTTTTCCAAAGTTTACTGAAATTTTGGTAAATTTAAATTAAACTTATTTTTTAGGAAATGAAATTCTTTTTTTTTTTAAAATTTTGAATTTCTAATTTTTTATTGGCGGATTGACTAATGTTATGTGGTATAAAATCAAATTTTCAGAATTAAAAAATATTAAAAAAAAAGCTCTAATCGCCAAGTGTCCTCATAAATTAATTATCGAATAAAATAATCTAAATTTATGTATTTTTTCATAATTAATATTTTCTTTTCTAAAAAAACATTGCCATTGGCTTTTACTAACCATGGAAATTGACCGATTTAAAAAACAAAAGCAACAACGTTACATATTCTACTGATTTTTCCCTTGTATGGAACGGAGAGGTCAACCACTTCCTCTGCTTGCTGCTTGAGTCTCGATCTATAGGCTTTCAATAGTTTTGGTGATTTTCTTTGCCTTGCTGATTTTTGTTATTGAATGGACATGGTTGAATCATTTTCCTCAATAAACTTTACCTATATTACATACTTTCACAATTCAATTATAAATCATGATGCAATATAAAAAATAAAATTTAAGTCAACACTACAATAAATAATCTTTTTCTTTTGTCTTCACAATTTTAATCATAACCTAAAAAGAAAAAATTAAATAAATAAAAAATTAAGAATCTTCTGAACTCACACTTAAGCTTTTTGTGTTACTAATTTTTTTTTTTTTTTAATATAATAGACATTCTAATTATATTAGAATTTAATTATATGAATTATTATAGGAATACTCATATCAATTGATTTTTTTCGCTGAAATTGTACCATAGATTATTTATTTGACTAAGAATTATGATGAGTTTAAATTTAAAGTTAAATACATTGTTTATTAAATAATTATCTTTATATATATATTATTATTATATATATTTATATTTATATATATATATTGTGTTCACAAGTCTTGGATAAATGGTGACCGGGTGCTCTGTTAAGGCATTTCTTGATTTGAAGTCATTGGTTCAATTCCTTGTCTGATCAGAGTGATATATTGGACACGATGAAGATGCAGTCCCATCAAGCTTAAAAAAAAAATACTAAACTTTGTAATTTCTCCTCCTTATTTGATCACATAAGCTAAAGATGGAATAAAATATGCACAAACACATTTGAATACACTTTTAATTTTTGTAACAAACGATGATGATGTTGGGTTAATGTTTCATCTAAAATCATCTATGCACGTATCTTTATTTTGCTCCAAGGTTATCTAGTCCATTAATTATTATGTTACTTCTATTCGTTCAAGCATTCAATAATTGTTGTCGATTACTTTTTGGATAAGAGGTGGGTAATTAAGCAACAACATTGCATATTACACTTGTTATTATTGAATAGACTTGGTTCAATCATTTTCCTTAATAAACCTTATTTATATTATATATTTTCCCAATTCAATTTTAAATCATGATGCAATATAAAATAGAAAATTTAGGTCAACCCTACAATAAATAAGATTTTTTGTTTTGTCTTCACAATTTTAATCATATTTTAAAAAATACAGTGAAAAAAATAAATTCTAAGAATATTTTGCACTCACATTTAAGCCTTTGCCCAGGTAAATATTTTATTTTAGTATATTAGACATTGTAAATATTTATTAGATATTTTATTACATATGAATTCTTTGCCACACCATTAAGATGACATGT
>APFE030081436.1:144667-227900 GCA_000404065.3 Pinus taeda | reverse complement strand
GTCTCTGCTCGGAGACAATGTTGGAAAGAAGACTGACCAACAACTACTACCAACCAACCAACCCCTCACAACATTGCTCAGGGTGGTATTTATAAGAAAAATATCGGAAAGACATCATTACAAGTGACCTAGACAGGTCTGCTAGAAGACTTTTCAAAATTCTAAGTGTTGCTGGAATTAAATGCAAGTAAATCTTTTTGGCTGCGCTGGGGGCAGCTGGATCGGAACAGGTGACGAGGTGGCCCTTGGGGGCTAGATGCGGTGCTGCTGGAATGATTGTGCTTCGGGAACTACAGTTCGGATCTGGTGTGAATTAAATGTGCAATTTGGTACAAATATCCTCATTGGGCTCGACCCCATCATAAGCGGGCGTGAACTCATCTCCATCCCCGAGTGGCTCCTAATCTTTCTACACAGCAAAGGATTCTTCACATGGGACAAGCTCATTGATGGTTGGCGAGGCCCCCTCCCTTCATGGAAAACAACCGTTGATCTTTGTATGTTAGAGCCTATGGCTAGCCTATGGAACACTGTCAGGAATGCCTTAAGATGTTGCGGTTTTCACAAATCAAGGCCACACGATTATCTCATCTGGAAGTCGTCTATGACAGAAGAACAGGTTCGCGTCAAGGAAACTTATGCTGACCTGATTGGTTTATCTCCCCAACCATCTCTCCCCATTTTCCCTATAGTCTTTTGGAAAACAGGCTGCGCTCCGAAACTCATATTTTTCTCATGGCTGGTGTTTAACAACAAAAATCTTTCCTAAGATAATTTAAGAAAAAGAAAGTGGCAAGGGCCGAGCAGGTGTATCTTATGTAGAGCAGAAGAAGAAACAAATTTTCACATGTTCTTCAATTGCAACTCCATACTGCGTCTTTGGCACGAATTGGCTGGCTTATATGGTTTCCCCCAGGTCAGTCACGTTTCTACACACGCTGCTTTCGAATGGTGGAGTGGTCAATGGGACTCATGGCGCTCCCTCTTTATCATTGTCATATGGTGTACATGGAGGTGGAGGAACCGGGCTATCTTTAAGGAAGCCAAGGAGCCTCTCGTTGATATTCTACAACACATCATTACCATCCACGACTCTGTTCCGATAAAGCCTCCCAAATTGAAAGCAATCAACAGAATTGGTCAAAAAGATCTTCAAGCCCTCCTCCCAATGGCCTTCTTTGATGGCGCCGCCCAGCAGAACACATGTGGTTGTGGAGCTCTCATTATCATGGACAAGGATCTTCGGTACAACCTCTCTTGGAATTCTGGAATGGGCACCTACAACCTGGCTGAAGCAAAGGCCCTTGTTGGTCTTCTTGCTTTTTGTGTTTATTTTGATATTCACACCATCTCCATCTTCGGGGACTCAAAGATCATGGTCGATCATGTAAATGGAAAATGCTTCATTAACCGCCCCCGCCTCTCTGCCTGGATGGACAGAATCATGTTCTTTTGGGGCCACTTGAGAGATTGCACCATCAAGCACATCTATAGGGCACAGAACCAGCTTGCAGACAGCCTGTCCAAGAATGGTCTTCATCTTGATCCAGGCTGCTGGTCCTTGGAGGTAAAGTCTGGAGGGGAAGTATTTTCCATTTTGGACTTCTCTCTCCCAAGCTTTTGATTATCAGTTCTGGTTCTCTTTACCTTTTTTGTTTTCCTTTGCTTTTGTTTGGCATATATATGTTTTCTCCGCCGTTTTCCCCTTTACTTAATGCATGATGTGTCTCATCTACACGGATCTGTTTGTATTTGTGATCCATATCCCCATCTTATTTGGTCTCATCAGCAAGATATGTACCATTTTGTAACTGTTATTTTGTATCTGGTGTCATCAGCGGGATATGCTCCATATTATAACTGTTATATTGACTCAATATTTTTTCTTCCTAACGAAAAAAAAAGAAAAAAAACTGTAGAGTAGCAACTCTATGCGTCCCAAGTTCAAATTCTCTTACAATCACAATCCTTTGGTCTACATAATTATTTAACTTCACCACCAATCTCTCACTTCGATTCCTCAAACCTTCGCAACCACCCAATGGCTAAACCCTCTTCAAATCAGAACGACCACAGCAAACTCGAAAACCGCTCACTGAAGTCACGGCAATTCAAGGACATTCGAATGAGAAAATGGGGGAAATGGGTATCCGAAATTCGAATGCCCAATTCCAGGGGCAGAATTTGGCTGGGCTCCTACGACACCCCGGAAAAGGCTGCGCGTGCCTTCGACTTTACTGCGTATTGTCTGAGAGGATCCAAGGCCGACTTCAATTTTCCTTATTCCCTCCCGGACATTCCTGATGCCTCTTCTCTATCTCCGCAGCAAATTCAAGCTGCCGCAGCCAAATTCGTCGTGGAAGAAATGTGGCTGCCTTCCAAAGGTAACACGGTGCATATTCCCTACCCCTCTTCTCTATCTCCGTTGCAAATTCAAGCCGGCGCAGCCAAATTCCCCGTAGAAGAATTATGGCTGCCTTCCGAAGATCACGCAATGTCCTGTTACTACTGTTCGAAAGCTGAATCTGGGGTTGAAGGCCAAGAGATTTCAGTGAAGCAAGGTCCCACATTTTGGGATTCAGTTCTTAAAGATCTGGACAGTAACGACTCTGTAAGTTTAGAGGATTTTTCTCTGTTAGACGTGTATATGGAGAGGATTTTTCTCTGTTAGACGTGTATACGGAGGATTATGGGTTCCTTTTCCGGCCGAATGAAGAGTGTGGACCAGGGGCTTTCTAGTTTACTTTTAGTGCCGCCGGTGATTCTGCCCTGAAAGTTCAAATGAATGGCTATACTTGACCTCTCACAAATGGGAGGCAGAGCCACCGATGACATTGGCGCCATCTGTTGTCTCTCTTATATGTATTCTATTAAATTCATTTATTCAATTTTACAAAATTCCCTAGCATGGAAAAATACCTTTATTTTTTATTTTATTTAAACATGTATAAATGATTTAAATTTCTGTAAAGTTAAATTTTCCAAAAAATTTTTTTTTTTGTATAATATGAATTTAAATTATGTAATCTTATTAATTCTTTTATTTATTTATCATTATATTTTTTCTCTGTTTCAAATTTGAAATTTGTCTTCATGATGTGGATGGTCTCAAGTGGGAAAGGTTTGGTGCCAGATTCTTGTGGTTCAAGGGTCTTGACCAACAGATAAGTGGCATTGTTATTCTTCACGCATAAGTTTTCTTCTCCTTTATATTATTCTATCTATATATTATTTTATTATATATATATATATATATATCAAGGTTCTAGGGGATCAATTTTTTCAAGGTGTAAACATTTTATTAAGTTATGTACTCTAAAAGAGGTTTGCACTTCAAGAGATTTGATCCCTCTTGGCTCTTGTGAGATCCGTGGTTAATATGGATCTACACTACCACATGGATCTACACCAGTTTAGTTCTATTGCTTGACAAGGCCTAAAAATCCAATTTAGGGGTGGTAGGAGTGACCCTGAATGCAATTTTCTATCCAGTAAATAAATCTATTTTCAAAGCGATCTTTCTTTAAAATAACAAATAAGAAGAAGTTTCTTACTCTATGGAAGGAATTAACCATTTCTAACATGATGAACATTCCTTTTTCTTTCGTTTTTGTGCTTGAGTGAATAACTTCTTGCACCAAAATGATGTTATCAACTATTTATCTTTAGCTTACAAAACCTCGATTTTATGAAATTAGCTTAGGTAATAACATCTTAAGGCAAGATATAATAATGTTTTCCACAATTTTATAAGAAAATTTGGCCTTCAAACTTAAGAATGATTAATGGTTCTTTTAGACAGACTATGAGGTTCTTTGGGATATTAGGCCTTTATATCTTTAAGAAAGAATACCTTCCATATTTTCTAAGATTTGGTCTTTGGCCTTAACAATTGGTTCTGCATCCTCTTTATTTTGAAATGTTAGGGTTAATTTAAGATAGTGTTAATAAACGGCTATTATAATTATTGTAATTATGTTGATAGATGTATTTATTTTGGAATGCGTTTTTTAGAATTTTAATTTAATTATTAATACTTATTATGTGAATAATATGGATTTAACTTACACGAAATATTTTAGAATATTTTTAGTAGTATTTATAATTCAAGATTGAAATTTATCTAAAAAATAGTTGTCTTTTTGTTTTTTAATTAATTTGATTAACTAAAAAGAAAATAATAATATGGGCAAGTGTCATATGAAATGAATTATGATTTTTTTGACATGTACTATTCATAAGCCATGGCATTGGCCAATGTTTTGTAGCATTTTTTTGACATGTAGTATTCATAAGCCATGGCATTGGCCAATGTTTTGTAGCATTATAAGTTACGAATCTCCATAGTAAATTTGGAGATGTATATATGTTTAGCCTATATATTAATATTTTTTAAATTAATAATAATAATAATAATGCTAATTATTTTGATATTCTTAATCTCAACAATGTGAGATGTATGATCAAGTAAGTTCTTTTTTTTTTTTTTTAGCATGGAGTGATGTCTATCAACATTTTTAGTCATTTAATTTATATAATTACATAGTCTTATATCAATATACTTTTGAGTATGAGCGATACTATGCTAATATAAGAGAAAAAAAATTAGATTAATTTTTAATAATATATTATTACTAAACTATGAAGGATGAAAATATATTTTAAATTTTTATGAAGAATCACATTTAAAGTAGATAAAATTAGGAAAAATAATTTCAACAAACCAAAGTCATAATATGTTCCTACATTCAAAACTATATTTATAATGTGGCGAATATAATGTTTACTGTAACTAGGGTTTTTAAAACAACAAATTTTTACACTAAGTGATGGTGAGAATGAGCAGAAAGGTACCTTTTTCCTATAAACCTAGTGAGTTAAGGTGCCGAAATGAGAACATCTAAGAAGATAAAAGAGTTATCATTTTGGATTTCCATAGTAAATAAGATGTGAGATGAAATGTTGTTAAGATGGTTGAAAAAATAAGTAAAAAAGGGTTAGTCATAATATCAATCAACAAAAATATCATTAACAAATCCAAATTAACACCTAATTCAAAATGCAATTTGTTCAATATTAATTCTTCAAAATATTCCATAAAAAACATTGACAACTATTAGAAATATAGAAAATCTCATACCTTTTAATTTTTAGGGAAGATATTAAAATTATTATACATTCCTTTTAATTAAATAAAATTATTATTTGTATATTATTAAAATGTTTTTTATATTTTTATATTATATTTAAATTTTTAGTATGCAATTATTATAATTTATTTATATCTTGAAACAAATCAATATATGTATATATGGGAAGTGGTTGAGGATGGAAGTTACTTTGTCGGAATCAAACTATCTCAATAGGCATTCAAGATCGACTAAACTTCTCACAACCTTCGTGATAGCATCCGAGTGTGAATAGATCATTCTTCTATCCAATAAACAAGCTAGCCCTTCCCTAAAATCAACCTAATTTCAAAAGAAGAAGAAAAATAAAGTTAAATAAACCTAAAACTTAAAAAAATGAGAATATAGAATTATATGATATATTTTTGAATGCTTAGAAAATCCCCTTTACCAAAAGTAAAGAATTCAAAAAAAAAGAAAAACACAATACACATTATTTCTTAATATGATAAAATCCATTACACTTTCAAGAAATTTGTTAATAAGATAAATGATTGTCATATTAATTTTATATCAATTAAACAGAAATTAAATGATTAAAATATCAAGATTTCAATCTACAAAATATATATACAATAAAAATAGATTTAGGTTGAACTAGAATTTCAATGTATATGATTAAAATACTTAATTGCAATCATTAATTAATAAAATAAGGATGGTTAGTTTAAATAGATATTTAAAGTGCACCAAATTTATTATAATTATAATAACAACATTTTATTATTAAATAATTTTGTTTTTATTTAATATTACAACTTAGTGTAATTTAAACATAATATAATTTTTTTAATTATTATTAATAAATGTGTAACTAAATGTTTTAAAATAACAAAAATATGTTTGGGCATAAATTCAAAACCATTCCAGGTAAATACATCCTTCTAAATAAAAAACTATTAAAGTGATGTGTTGAGAGATAAAGGTAACCTAAAATTCGTACAAAATTTACCCAAAAAAATTCCAAAAAAGAACCCAACGTTGACATTGGATAGTTATACGAACGCTGTCAAAAAAATGGATTGTGGTTTCTTGAACCATGTGAATTTAAATTTGGTGTGCCAACTAAAATTCATTACATAAAGCATCTCTGACTTCAACGAAACTAGAAGTATTGCGCTCATCAAATGAGAGTCATGGTTGACATCAAATGCCCCTATATTTGAACTCAAAAGTCCATCCCGCGTTTGCAAATCGGCCAGTTGTACAAAACAGCGCATTCTTTTTATACATATCTGCCGCAACATAAACACTCGCAGCCTCATCCCTCAACAGATATTCACCTGCACTACTTAGTAGCACATCTATGCGTCCCGAGTTCAAATCCTCTTACAATCACAATCCTTTGTTCTACATAATGATTTAACTTCACCACCAATCTCTCTCTTCGATTTCTCAAACCTTCGCAACCACCCAATGGCTAAACCCTCTTCAAATCAGAACCACCGCAGCAGACTCGGAAACCGCTCACTGAAGTCACGGCAATTCAAGGGCATTCGAATGAGAAAATGGGGGAAATGGGTATCTGAAATTCGAATGTCCAATTCCAGGGACAGAATTTGGCTGGGCTCCTACGACACCCCCGAAAAGGCTGCGCGTGCCTTCGACTTTGCTGTGTATTGTCTGAGAGGATCCAAGGCCGAATTCAATTTTCCTTACTCCCTCCCGGATATTCCCGACGCCTCTTCTCTATCTCCGCAGCAAATTCAAGCCGCCGCAGCTAAATTCGCCGCAGAAGAAATGTGGCTGCCTTCCGAAGGTAACACGGCGGATATTCCCGACGCCTCTTCTCTATCTCCGCTGCAAATTCAAGCCGCCGCAGCCAAATTCGCAGCCGAAGAAATCTGGCTTCCTTCGGGAGATAACGCGGTGGATATTCCTTACTCCTCTTCTCCATATCTGCCGCAAATTCAAGCCGCCGCAGCCAAATTCCCCGCAGAAGAATTCTGGCTGCCTTCCGAAGATCACGCAATGTCCTCTTACTGCTGTTCGAAAGCTGAATCTGGGGTTGAAGGCCAAGAGATTTCAGTGAAGCAAGGTCCCACATTTTGGGATTCACTTCTTGAAGATCTAGACAGTAACGACTCTGTAAGTTTAGAGGATTTTTCTCTGTTAGATGTGTACATGGAGGATTATGGGTTCCTTTTCCAGCCGAATGAAGAATGTGGACCGGGGGCTTTCTAATTTACTTTTAGTGCCGCCGGTGATTCTGCCCTGAAAGTTCAAATGAATGCCTATACTCGACCTCTTACAAATGGGAGGCAGAGCCGTCGATGACATTGGCGCCATCTGTTCTCTCTTTTATATGTATTCTATTAAATTCATTTATTCAATTTTACAAAATTCCATACTATGGAAAAATGACCTTTATTTTTTATTTTATTTAAACATGTATAAATGAATTAACATTTGTAAAGTTAAATTTCAAAATTTATATAATACATAAATATTGAAAATTCTAAAATCAATTAATAGTATAAATCATTTTATTAATTTGATATTATAATTTTTTTCACTACTTTGAATGACTATTTTTGGAAATGAGATTTGAAATTTAGTTTTGATGATGTAGTCTAATGATCAAGTGGGAAGGTTTGGTGCCCATAAGTCTCGTGGTCAAGTTTTAAGCAATAGATGAGTGAGCCATTGTTATTTTCCACTCATAACTTTTCTCCTTTTTATTAAACAAATGGATAGCAAATTGCATTAGAAGAAACTCATTGAGTAGAGAGACTCATTTTACAGTTTTCTCTTTTTTATTAAACAGGGGATCAAAATTTTCAAGGTGCAAACATTTTATTCAAGTTTAGCACTCTAAAAGAGGTTTGCACCTTAAGAGATTTGATCCCTCTTTGCTCTTGCGAGATCGTTAAGATGGATATACACTAGTTTAGTTCTATTGCTTGACAAGGCCTAAAAATCTAATTAGGGGTGGTATTAGCAGGTCCTCCATGCAATTTTCTATCCAACTAATAAATTTACTTTCAAAGTGAAATTTCTTTAAAATAACAAATAGGAAGAAGTTTCTTACTCTATCGAAGGCATTAGCAAGTTCTAACATGATCAACATTCATTTTTATTTCCTTCTTTTGCTTGAGTGAATAGCTTCTTGCACCAAAATGATGTTATCCACTATTTATCTTTAGCTTACAAAACGTCCTTGATTTTATGAAATTAGCTTGGGTAATAGCATCTTAAGGCAAGATATAATATTGCTTTTCCACAATTTTATAAGAAATTTTGGCCTTCAAACTTAAGAATGATTTCGGGTTCTTTAGACAGAGTATGAGGTTCTTTGGGATTTGAGACCTTCACATCTTTAAGAAACAACACCTTCCATATTTTCTAATATTTGGTCTTTGACCTTAGTAATAGGTTTTGCGTCCTCTTTATTTTGAAATGAATTGAGGATTCAAACTTCATCCTTAAATGGAAATTATTTTATACTTGAACTTTTGGGGTAGCCTCTTGGGTCTTCACATGGCCTCAATCTATGGAATTTATACTTCAATTTGGTCAAGTATTTTGGATACCTACAACTCTCTTCTAATGTCTTCAACTGAGAATTTAGTCTCTTTTATAAACAGAACTTCGAGCTAGGGTTTATGGATCAAGCTCTATAGATTAGCTTGAGGTTACTCTTTCAGCCATAGATCTGACACCACGCTGATTTTTCTAGTGCAACTTATACAAGCACTTATTTCTGAAACTTGATAATTACTTCTAATGATGTACAAGATTATTTTTCACTTTCAATGTATCATTACGAAATTACACATTCATAAATTGAACCATAAAGACAATAGAGAAATAAAGATCACAATGCACAAAGAGACAACAAGATTTTACCCTGGGAAAACCCACTAAGGAGAAAAACTGGACCAATCTTTTCCTTAGAAAATCAATGCAACAAGAAATACATCAAAGTCAAACTAACTGAAAGGTCCTCCACCAAGTGTCCAAGTTGGCCCTCCTCAATATGATTGCAACCACAAGAGTACAAAAATAAGACAAAGAATTTCAACTCCCTTTTCCACAAATGTTTGGCCCTTTTCCACAGATATGTATCATGGAAATTCAGGCGATATTCACAGAGACAAACCACAAATTTTTTTGCTCCTCTTATAGAGAGATAAATCAGAGAATCCAACTTATTTACAAGGAATAAACTTGTCCTTAATATGCTTCTTTAATCTCCTTCATTTTACTAATGAATGATGCTCAGATTGAACAATGATGGAGAGGAGGAAGAGTGAATCTAATATATAAAGGTCCATAGGGCGGATGGGTGCCTTTAATAGCTGGGCCGACTGTTGGGTTGTGTTATATTATTTCCACGACTAGCCCACGTAGTTAACCGGGGGGCTAAAGCCCCCCCTTCGTTGCACCGATTGCGCAGCGAGGGGGTCACAAGGGTGGTGGCAACCCCCTTTGTCCAGGGGGTTTGAGGGGGGTAGTTAGCCCCCCTCTACGGGGTTCAAGGCAGCGCCCTGGCAAAAAAAAATTGGACCCTATATTAGGTTGGGCGGACCTACCTATGGTTTTGTGTATAGTTTTCGCACATGTTTTGGATGCGATGGTTTTCGGTCCATGGTTTTGGACGCGATGGTTTTTGGTCCATGGTTTTGGACGCGATGGTTTTCGGTCCATGGTATTGGATGCTTCGGCATGTATAAATACGTATTGTAACATTGAAAGGAACATGATGAAAAATCAATCTGGTCGTCCCAGTTTTGGGATCCAGGGGAAATTCTCTGTGTATATGTGTTTTATGTGTTATGCTCTCGCATTGTTTATTTTCTGTGTTTTATTATTAAAATGTAGGTAATTTCTGTACGGGGTTAAAACCTACACCGACTTTGACAACTTATGGTGCCAAAACAAAAATTCAAAAAAATATATTTTCAATAAATAAAAAAATAATTTTCTTTTCTTGCACGCATGAAGAACATGCTTCGAATAAATTTTATTTTTACACATAATTTATATTTCATCATGACACGTACAAATGAAATATTATGAAGACCGACCATAGCTACAAAAATTCAAAATGGACTTCATTCCCTATACGCACAACATTCCATAATCCTTGCACTCTAAAACTTGATCTCTATCTATGGCATATATATGTAAGTTATGCACACTGGCTCTATGGTTAATAGACTGATCTGAAGCATTAATTGTGTACAACCTCACCTATACTTAGTCCAAGATGTATCCATTAAAAACAATTTACCTTAACATCAAATTGATGGACCAATTTGCATGTAATAGCACCATACTTTATGCTCACAATAATCACACAAACTCTGTCAAAAGTGTGTTGTATTATTCTTAGTAGATCACACTCTTTCTCACTTCATATAACCCTTGAGAAGAACCATCTCACTGTATATACAACTCATGCATATACTAACTAGAAACCAATTGATTCAACACCTTTCGAATTAACAATAACACACAAGAACTCAACGAGGGACCAAATCAATGCCATGAATGTGTTCCACAATGATCTAGATTGATCAATGACATAATATATTTATTTCATTTTCCCAATTGCTCAAATTTGAAATTAACATTCCACTACATCAATCTTTAAGGGGTTTACACTAATAAGGACCACATCCACAGAGTAATGACCAGACCAATGCTCCACTTGGAGGATTAATGTGTTTCATTAAATCATAATGTTAATAATCATTGCATTAACATTATTTTGGAGGGAAAATCAAGTAGTGCGTTGAAGACCAAGTCAACATTTCAATCTCAAACGAGTTTCATGGGTAATTTCAATTTGATCAAGTTATCGCTTCTAGTAATCAAACCGTTAATACATTCACACATCGACCTTAGACCAAATCAGTTCAATAGAAAGTGACACGTTGAAGACCAAGCCAAATAGCCTGATTTCTAACACATTTCAATGTGCTCACATCTCAACCACTATTAATTAACCAAATCAAGCTCCATTGACCAGATCAAGACCATTATCAATTCAATCCACTACCAAAAAAGTTAATTCAATCAATGCATACCAAGTGGAATGGTTCAATTTATGAATGTGTAATTGCTTAACGATACATTAAAAGTGAAAAGTAATAATTTACATCATTTGAAGCAATTATCAAGTTTCAGAAATAAGTGTTTGTATAAGTTGCACTAGAAAAATCAATAGTCCATACACCAATGCACATGTGGACAAAGAAAGAGAGCTAGATACAATGGGAAGGTGTGTGCATTGAGCCAAAGTGATACATGTGTGTATAACTGAGAATGTTTTACAGAAGAAGTGTGATTGGAACAGATACACATTGCCCATGGTTGGATAGTGTGTTGAAGGGCAGAACGATGCCTGTAGCTGAACAATTTGAGTGAAATATAGCTTATGATGGGTCAATTGGTGACAGAGAAAGTACACATGTCCTTGTAGTAGAGTGTGCATGGCAATGGAGTAACAATTGTGTATGGATCTGTAGTTGATCATGCATGACACCTATCGCTGATGAGATCAAGGAACCTGTGTGCTTGAGGCAGAGCTTGTGAATCTAATGATTGTATTCATTATTGCAAGGAATTAGAGATTGGTGTTACATGGTTGAGTTAATACTTTGGTTTTCTTATAGAATTTTGTAGCTTATGTATTGCCTTGTAACGATTAGCCTAGTGTGTGTTGATGTATTGAGGGTTTAGTGTTGTTAGTAAGAGTTGAATGCTGCTACCTAATGGGTTGAATTTTTAGGGCTAAGTCATTTGTTGTAGAGATAAATGATACCATGTGTTTATGGATTTGTATGTACTTTTCCATTATGTGTTTGAGTTGTGCTAGTTGAGTGTGAGAACAAAGGTATGTTGAGGGTTTGACGAGAGGTGTCTACAAGTTTGTTGTTGAGTGAGAGAGAATATCATTGAGAGGGTGTGAGAGCATTGAGTGGTTGATTCAAAAAGGAGAGTTTGTATTCAGTTAATGAGCTTAGAGTTGTATATGGGTCTAGTGTGAAAATGGAAAAAACAAGGCCTTATGTTATTTGAGTTTGAGTCGGGTGGATCCTTGTTTGAAACAATGTGAAACAAGGTCCGCAAGAGAGCTTGAAGGTTTGGGCCTTCAGTGATAGCAAGTGGTGGGTTGCAATTTTAGGTTGTAGCAACATCCTTCAAGTATTGGCCTAAGAACTTGGGAGTAGAGGCTTCTATCCATTGGTGGCTAGAAAAACTATTAGGTGTTAGGGCATCCAACATGTGGTGGTCTGCAAAGTCATGGGAGTGGTGGCTTCTAGCAAATGGTGTTTTGCAAAGTTCTGACGGGAATGGCCTAAAGTGAGATTTTCTCACGTGATTTTCAAGTTGTGGCTTGCACATTGGTGGTGGTGAGTGCATATGATGGAAAAAGAAGATTTGGATTAATAAGAATAAGAGTGAAACAAAACAGTAGATGGTGGTTTTCTCCCTTACGTCCAGTGTCTCTATGTGCATGATGATATTTATGTGTTTCTCTTTGGTGTTTTCATGATTTACTTGTGATGGTTCATGTGTTACTCATGTATTATGTTGCTTATGATTTACATGTGCACATGTGTTGTTGCTCATGATTTAATAATTGTTTTCTATAGTTGGTGTAATTGTTATTGAATGATTCAGTTGATCATTACCGAATGGGTAAAGTAGTAAATTTGTCCATTTGACACAATAATTATTCACCCTCCCCTTCCACCCGCCTCTTAGTATTGTCAAGCTTCCAATAAAAGGGACATTACAAAATAAATGTTTGATTCCTTAAAGATATGGAATATCATCATGCCTAAAAGCACAAGGAGCCTTTCAAAATATGAAAACAATTGGAGTAATCAGTTGGCTATTTGGAGTTTCCTTGGAGCTCGTAGACCTCAACATGCCAACAAAGGAGGAAAAACGCCAAGAGGAGAAAAGGGAATTATCAACAACAAAACCCAAAAAATAATTTGTACCCACTGAAATGTAAATTTTGTTTTTTTGTTACAAGGTTACTATAAGGTTTATGCTTATATACCATTAGATAATACTTAATTGTATATAGAAGAGAATTCCTATTTTTTGCTATTATGGTCTATTTTAGACGCAAATTCTCTGACTCTATGGCCTATTATGTTCTTTGATGTACAAAATGAGGCATTATTGCATGCTTGATGCAGATTTTTAATGCAAAATTTTCCAGTTACAATTAAAAATATATATTAACAAAACATTATAATCTTGTACTAATTACTCTTTTAAGGTCGTCGAAAGTTGCGTAGGTATCCTCTTCATAAGCATTGTGAGTGTTTCTATAGAGTGGATATTCAGTAGAAGTTCTCTAGAAAGCAGTATCATTTGAGAAATTTTGAGGTCTAAAATGGACCTCGTAAGGAATATTATAAAATAATACTGGAAATAATAAAGTAAGATTAGATTACCTCATCAAGTTTTGGAGGGAAAAAAGAAAAAACTATTTTTTCAACTCGTATTTTCAACTTATCTCCCATATGATTTTACTCAAATTTCGAGCGGAAGCACTCATTGGATGTAGAATTTAATTTTGCATCCAACGAGTACCCATGTTGCATTCTTTCAATGGACCCTACTACATGAAAAATGTGAAATACTTGAAAAATGTGATTGCACATTTTTTCATGTATGTCACATTTTTGCACATTTTTTCATGTGTTTCACATTTTTCGTGTAGTAGGGTCCATCAAAAGTATGCAACATTGGTACTCCTTTGATGTAAAATTAAATTATGCATCCAAAAATTGCTCCCACTCGAAATTTTAGTAAAATCGTAGGGAAAAAAGTTGAAAATATGAGTTGAAAAAGTAGTTTTTTTTTTTTTTTACTCAAAAAATGGTGAATCATCCCCATGGTTGATATCTTCATATTGAGTCCTATTGGTTCTTATAAAGCTAATTTTTGTTGTACATTTTGTTTTGAGACCCATTTTTTACCTCAAAAATTCTCTAATGTCTCTCTGTAACCCTTTGATCTGAAATGATTCAATTCCAATATGTTAAAATGGGATTAATCCCAATCCAATGTGAAATGATATTCCAAATTTTCAAATAACAATAATCCCAAACCATGAAAAGTTCTTATCTAGCTGGTGTAATTGTCTTATTTTCCATGGTGTGTGAGTTGATTAGAATTACCATATATGATCTATTTCATAGATCCCGAAGCCTACTAGGTAATAATCTAGTTGTGATTGCCAATTTGGTCATAATATATTTTATTTGTTCAATAGATATACCATCTATAATGCACACTTGTTTATAAAAGGGGTTATTGGGTATAATTTATGGAAAAAACAATATTGATAAAAAAAATTATGATAAATGTTTATAGAACTAGGCCATGCATTAAACGAAAGCCCCCCTCACACTTTAAACATGTTTGCAAACTACCCTTCAAGTTAGTCTATCATTGTCACCTATTAGAATGTGATCATTGGAGGAACCTTGCAAGTGCGCAAGGGAGAAGAATGATTGATCATCATCAATATACACCCATCAATCTAAACGATGTTAACAAATTATCTAGGTGGGTACTATGATGCCACATAAATTGCAATACGATATAGCCTTAAATTCCATCAAGGATAAAGTTCAATGTTAGTGGGGACACCTATTACAAAGATGGCCCACTACAATGAAGAAGGACTTGCATAACATGATTGATGCCTACATTAGACCAATCCAATCTAGAATACCTAAATAGAATCAAGGATTAGTATTATGATACAGATTCATTATTTTATTTAATATATAGAAATCATTAAGTGATTGGGGTTATTAGGGCGAGGTTGAGGTTCTAATGTGCCTATCATTATAATCCTTAAGTTAGTGTCAAAAGCCTACAAACTAAAACTAATACCTAGTGGAAAATTTATAACTTAGCAAGAGACATCTCATTTTGGGACATTTACCCTTCTAGCTTTATTGTAATTGATAAACATGTCACTTTACTAAAATAGAATTTGCCGAAGAGAATCACAAACGACTTTCCCAACTACTCAAACTAACCCCACATGACAAATACATATATTATATTATTAAATGTAAATTGAAAAAATAAAGATATTTTTGTAAAGTGAGACTTATTTTCTTTTCTTTTCCCTATATATGGAAACATTGAACACTGAGTAAGGCGTGTTCATTTTATTAATGTGTGAGGATATTTTTCATAGGAAATACACTTACATATATGAGATATTAAATGTAGGGAGCAATTATTTATTTATCCATCATTTTATTGTAATTTGGCCTGTGGTAACACTGAACACTGAGTGAGGCATGTTCATTTTATTAATGTGTCAAGATATTCTTCATAGGAAATACACTTACATATATGACATATTAAATGTAGGAAGCAATTATTTATTTATCCATCATTTTATTGTAATTTGGCCTGTGGTTTTGGATGGAATTTGATAGTTAACTTGTTTGTTTATTGCAGGATATTTTGATTATTAAATTTTTTTACATAATAGGAAAATCTATCGAAATTAAGTTGTTAAACGAGCGAGGAAAACTATTAGTGGCCAATATCCATGAATGCATGCCGACTCATCATTGTTATTAATTAAAAAAAAACATATTTATTATAAAAATAAAAAAAATAATAATTAAAAGTATATTCATGGATGAATTTAGATAACTAAATTATTTGTTTGTTATAAAATATTTAAATAATTAAATATTGTCAATTGGCTCTATCTTGGGTGGTTGGGAGGAATGATTGTATCCTCCCCACCTATGTTCAATTCTTGCAAGTGACATGATAAAATTTGATATAATGGCTTTGAGATTTGATGTAATGAATGAATAGAAGAATTTAAATTGAGTGCCTTGGAAGTTTTTCAAAAGTGCATTTTAAATAAAGAAATAGAAATCACAATCTTACTCGAGATTGTATTGCTAGATTCTAGTTAAAAATATGGAGAAAAATATGCCAGTCTTAGTAGCACAACAGTTGAGAAAAGGTTTCCTTAGTAAAGCGACTTGTGTTCAAACTTCACACTTCACTGGGCTGCTAAACATGTGTGATGGGAGGAGACTTATGCGAGTCAATTGTATTGCTAGATTCTAGATAAAAATATGGAGAAAAATATCCCAGTGTTAGTAGCACAACGGTTGAGAAAAGGTTTCCTTAGTAAAGCGACCTGTGTTCAAACTTCACACTTCACTAGGCTGCTAAACATGTATGATGGGAGGAGTAACATGTGTGATGGGAGGAGACTTATGTGAGTCACACAACTTAGCACAACTAATTGAGAAAAAGTTTCCTTAGTAAGGTGACATGTGTTCAAACCTCATTGCGCTGCTAAGCATATGTGTTGGGAGAAAACTTAAAAAAAGCAAATAAGATTATGATTATAAAAACAAGATTATATATATAATATATATATATATATATATAATATATATTATATAATTATAATTTAATGATGAAGTATGATTTTAAAAAAACAAAACATTGTTAATTTATAAATTATATAAATATTATGTTATTAAAAAAGAATATATATTTGTCCTCTTCACCTCTAAAATTATTAGAAATTTAAATTTAAAACAAAAAATAAAAATAGTATTATAAAAATGTATATTTTAAATATATGTTTTAATTTTTTTATTATACAATATAATTTGATGATTAGATTGTCTTTTTAGATATTTCTAAAAACATATATTTCAATTATTATTGAATTTGTCGTAATGTTTATTATATAAATTTTTATAATCCAATTGTTTCTAACAAACATTTTCAAAAAGAATATATCTCAACAACCATCAAATCTAAGGTTAAGGTTATTTTGATGATGTAAACCTCTCTTTAAACTAAATTTAATTTGAAAAAAATCAAATGAAACACAGTTTTCAAATTAATCTTTATTATTGGATCAGATCACATTCATATTATTCCTTGTTACATAAAGGTAATAACATATTCAAAAAATATTGATATTGATATTATTTTAAAATTTATCAAAATTTAAATGATCTCATCTAATGTTTATTTTTGAAAAAAAATTAATTTATTTTTTAAATATATTTATTTAATTTTAATTGGTTCAACTTTTATTTCACAATGATTACATTATACTACAAAATCTGTAATTTATTGTACTATAAAATCTTTTGTTATACATATTAACATTAAATCACTAATTATAGCATTAATTTATTTTGAGATAAAATCATTAAAAAAATTAAATTTGCAATTAAAATTATTTTAACGTATATGTCCATTTGGACATTGAATACAAAGTAAAGATCAACAAAATACCACACCTAGTATTCCTAGAACCCTCTAAACCTACGATGCACATTAATGATTAAACCAATCACTGAGTTTTTAATTTTCTACTCACTACCCATACACATACATGCATTAGTATATATTCATTCACGTTCAACTTGGTTAGTGGGTTATTTGTGGGTGAGGCAGATGCTAGTACATTTGTCTAGATTCGTGTTGACCAACTGATGTGGAAAATGAATTACCGTTGAGTTTCCATACTGTTTTTGTTTTCGATTTGTTTAGTGAAACTGAGCCCATCTTAGTTTTAAAAAATCATGACATTTTAATTTTTCATATTTTTATTTGGCCTTCATTTTTAGCTTTGTGAATGATGGAGTGAAAACCTTATTATATAAGTTATCGTTCACCTTCACATAATTGTATATATATGTTCTATTTGTCACTTTGTTTAATTTATCATATATCATTATGATGTTTGTTTGAATCGCTTATTTTTATGTTATTATTCTTTGTCACAACAAGGTAATAATATATTCAAAAAATATTGATGTTGATATTAATTTTAAATTTATCAAAATTTAAATGATGTTATCTAATGTTTACCTCTGAATTTTTTTAAATATATTTATTTCAATTTTGATTGGTTCACCTCTTATTTTACAATGATTACATTGTACAACAAAATCTGTAATTTGTTGCACCATAAAATCTTTTGTTGTACATACTGACATTAAATCACTAATTATAACATTAATTTTTCTTTACAATGATTACATTGTACCACAAAATCTGTAATTTGTTGTGTCATAAAATCTTTTGTTGTACATACTCACATTAAATCACTAATTATAACATTAATTTTTCCATATTGATTGGGTTGTTGGGTCAATCTGTTTCACTCTACATACTTCCAAACGGGAGGAATATTGGAACACAAATTTGCAATTTTTTGCCACTATTTTGGAATGTGAATTGTGTGAACTCGAACTAGTAACCTCACTGCACCATACCCTGACATTTAATGCTTCATGGCAGCGATTATGACACTTCGGCATAACACCCTGTGACTCCCACGTTGTGCTTTCATTCGCTGACACTAGCTAACGTTGTTGCTATGTAGCACTTGAAGAAGCTACCAACTCTCATTTCGATGCCCAATATGCGTTTACAGTAAGTGGCTCCCATGTTGTGCTTTCATTTGCTGACACTTGCTGACATTGCTACTATGTAGCACTTGAACACATTGCCAACTCTTATGTGGATACCCAATATGCATTTACAGTAAGTGGGTATGACAACCTTTCCCTTAAGATATTTAAATTTTTAAAATATTAATTGAAGTCTTTTTAGTGAGACTTATATTTTGAATTTTATATTAGATTTTATTTCATAAATAATGAAATAAAGTTCACTAATTTTATATAAATTGGTTTAATAAAATTTATTTAAATTAATAGAAAAATATTGTAAATATTAAAAAAATATTATAAAACTTTTAATTCGATGAAACTTTTAGTTCGATAAATTTTTAATATAGAGTAAATGGTTAAAAAGAATGATTAATACAATAATTTAAAATAAATATCAAAATATTTACCTTATTTCATAAATTATTATTAAAAATATTATATAGATATTCATAAAAATTGAATTCTCTATCATAAATATGCAACATTTTTTGTGTTTTTTAAATTATAAAAATAATATTTTTGAATATTTTATTTTTAATCTTAAAAAAATATAAGACATTATTATAGATTTTTTTATTTTTTTCTTCTGGTTTTTGTTTTCTGCATGCATTTATAGAGGCTTCCATTTTATCAAATCTTCATAGTCTTTTACTTTAATTTAACTAGATTTAAACTATGCATATATACTCGATAGGATCATAAAATTCTCTTCATTTCTACCTTCATCATGTATTAAAGAAAAAATCTTTATAAAAACAAGTCATAAATCACACTTTAAAGAATGGTGTGAAGGAGAAGACATAACATCACAAAATCACACATTAAAAAAAGTTTTTTTTACAAGATATAGTATGCTTATTTGTTTTTTACCCTAATTTAAGGATACTTAAAATAAGCAAGAATATCTACAAAGTAATTATTGTTCAAATACAATAATTAGTTCATACATTTCAAAATTCAATGCCCCATCAAATTAACATGTTAATAGTTTTTAAAATACCCCTAAAATCGTAAAGAATAAAACACAAACAAACAAATTGTACACTGACAGATGAATGGCTTTTCAAATAACGTTAAAGCCACCACATAAATAAAAACCTCAAAGTGATATGCGGATTGTTTTTCAAATACCGTTAACGCCATCAAATTAACAAGAAAATGGGATTGGACATGTGCACGGCTTTCCAAATTCATAGCCTATCAAATTCATAAAGATGTCGCAAGAAATAAAAGTTTGAGGTGTGATCTGTCGTGACATAAAGTTGCACCAACACGTTGCAAGAGGCAATGTATTTTAGAAAAAAAATGTGAAATTTTAGTGAAAGTCCAAAAAATTGTGAAACATTTGGGTCGATATGCCAAAGACGTAAGGGTTAAATTAAAAAAATCTGAATTTTTGTTGAAGTATAAAATTTTTGAAATTTAGTGAAAGTCAAGGATTAAATTAATTTTTTTTGAAATTTAGTGAACATAATATTTTTTTATAAAATTTGTGAAATTCAGTGAAAGTGATATATATATATAATTTTAGTAAAATTTTATGTCGGAATTACAATGTCATTAAAAAAAATTAATAATTTTAGATAGGAGCTTAAAATTACGAAAGAGTAATTTATTGGAAAGCTTTCTACTCGTGTAAGTGAGTTTAAAAATAGCTCTAGAATCATGTTAAGAGTTGTGATTTAAAGGCAATTTTGTTTTTGTATAAATTCAAGTACAATTCAATGTAAATGTATTTTTTTAAATTAAAAACTATTAAAAAGACCCAATCTCCGTGACGAGTCCTCACTCTCATTTATTGCTCTCTCTGCTTAGTTGGTAGATGGGCGTGTGCTCTATTTAGCCTCTTCACCTCGCATTATTCTATTGTTTTTTCAAGTTGCAGTTTATGTTGTTGTTGTTGTGTTATTGTCGGTCTCTTGATATTGTTCTTGTTGTTGCTACTGCATGTCATGCTGCTTCCTTCAACTGGATAATTGTCCTGGAATTTCATTCACAAGCAGGTGACAATCGAAAACCTGTTAACCATATCGCCTTGTACACTCAAATGGAAAGTATTAATGTTTTCATACTGCATATATAGCTTAAAATAATATGTGCATTGTCACGACATGCAAAACACCCCCTTGTAGAGTTTCTAAAACGTCATATATAGAGAGCCAACTTTCTATGCTTAGACATTTCAAACTTGCTTCTCCATTACCTTTCATTATTGGCAGCAATCTAGATTGTGAATCATTCTTCTTTCATTTGTGCTAGTTGCCTTATTTTCATTTCGTTTCCAATGTTAACAACATTTCACATGCTTTCACCTTTCAGGACACCTCCTTTGCTCCTTGTCATTGAAGTTACCTTGACATAGAATACCATCACTTTGTCACTGGTTGGCTCTACAGGGATACAACCATCACTCCAAATAGTTGAACTCGCCCTTCTTTGTTCCACAAAGACAATGTCCCAACGCTACCAAATCCTTCTCCGACGGTCCCTCTCAGCACAGAAATTTGCTTCTATCTGCTTACAATGGCCATGTCGTCTCTCGTGCCCTTGAGTTGGGGTCATTTGTCATTCTCAAAGAAGTCACTTACATTTTTTTGCAAAACTACGCATATGTTCACTCTTCAATATATCCATCATGTTTTTCTATTCCTTCCCTCTCTGCACCACTGTCACTCCGACTAATGTCGCGTTGCTTTTCTCTTTCTTTCCTTCTTCTCAAGACTCTCCAAGTTATTGAATTGGAAGTTCTTAAATGTCATGTACCTTTGATTGGGGACCCAACCCTTCTTTAAATTGTACAACCATCCACATACCAACGAGGTTCTTCAATGTCATACAGCCCCGCCTCGTATAATTCTCCTTCGACACAGGTTTCTCCTTCATCATCAACTCATTTTTCCTTTGCTCTGCCTGTTGCCATTCCATTCGTGACGCTAAGCCCCTACCGTAAACAATGGTCAATCCAGGGTAGGGTCCTTGGAAAAACAACCATTCACTCATACAACAATGCTTGCACCTCTGGAAAGGTATTTGGATTTGACCTCATTGATTCTAACAAATATGCAATCCATATCTTTGCCTTCGGTGATTTGGCAGATTCCTTGCATGACATTGTCCAAATTGGGCATATTTACATGGTTTCAAATGGCACAGTGAAACCAACAAACACAAATTACAACCATCTCAATAGCAAATGGGAAGTCTCATTCTCTGCAACTTCCACTATTAAACCTTCCCTAGATGATGCTATGACAATTCCTTTCCACCGTTTCCGTTTTAAATCTATAGATGAAATCAGATCTGCAAACCTTAGCTCAATTGTCGACATCATTGGCATTGTCATGTCCACTTCTCCAACTTGCACCATTTGTTGAAGAGATGGCTCTAAAACACCTAGACAAACTCTCATCTTGGAAGACATGTCTGGGTATATTATCGACCTCACCCTATGGGGGGAGCATTGCGACACCATAGACAAGCAACTTATTGAACTTGCCTCGTTTGGTGCTTCGACCGTGCTTGTAATCAAAGGCGGCTTCGTAGCTGAATTTAATGGAAGAATTGTCAAGACTATCTCAACCACCAACCTTATGCTAGATCCCGAAATTCCAAAGACTGAGTAGCTCTAGTGATGGTTTGATCAAAGAGGACGCTTGGCCTCTTCACCATCATTAAGTAGAAAATTCCCAGGGTCTTCCAAGCGGCACCACCCATAATGTGCAATTATCGACCTCAGAGACTCACATCCCGCCAAAAAAGCAAAATGTTTCTTTGTTCGTGGAACCATCACCTCTATTGACAAGCAAGATTTTTACTTCCTTGCATGCCCTCTCTCATCTAATGGCATGCAATGCATGAAAAAAGTTGTCAACCACTCAAAAGGAATGTGACACTACACAAAATGTGGTGGGGACTTCCTGGAATGTCAGTATCGTTATGTGCTAAAATTTGAAATGCATGACCACACAGGCCTACTGGAAAATGTTACTACTTTTGATGATGTTGCTACTGAACTCATGGGTGTCAAATCAAAAGACTTGTTCATAATCTCCAGTGATCTTGATGTTATCCACGAGCTTCGTGCAAGGGTTTCATGTCGTCCTTTCCTCTTCACACTATCTGCGAAAATAGATAGCTTTAATGGTGACGATCATTTGAAGTTTGTGCTAATCAATTCAGAGGAAATAAACTATGACTCTGCATGTTCCATTCTCCTCTAGGATATCAAAAGAATGTCTACTACTTCATTTGTTCGCCGCCTTTGAAACTCATTTTCTTTTCCCAATGCCATGCTAAATTGTAAACAATAACTTCTATATGTTTTTCTATTCATTATCGTTTTGTCCGCTACCACGCTCTTCTTCTCTTCACTTCATCATTGTACTTCTCTTGTTTATGTATATACACCCATGTTACATGTTGCAGGTTCCACCTTTGCAGAATTCTCCATCTTTTACCTTTACATGGAGTATATATGTTTTTTTCTTCTTCCTTCTAAACAAAATAGAATGTTTGTATCCTTTTAAAGTGTGCTTTGTGCAACTAAATACAAACAATGGATTTTTATAAACAGTTGGTGTTTACTTACCTTAAATCTATTTGGTAAATCAATGATAAATAGTTATCTGTCACCACAAAAATGCTTCGTTGAAATAAGATTGATTTCAACAACAGAATTTCAATGGCACGACATTAGTGTGTAATGTCAAAGAAACATAAACTCTATTATAAAAAGGTTTGTCTGGCCAATTAACTACAACCACTTTATCAAAAGACACATCTACTTTATAAGCTAAAAGGCGCTATTTTGAAAATATACCCAGTAATGAAGTTCTTGGTTTTGGGGGCTATGTACTTTATATTTGCACTCAAGACTACTGTTTCCCATCTCCTATATTCACTAATACTTGTGTCCCCATATTTGTATTAGGATGGATGTGCCAACTTCTTCTGCAAACCCCTCAAGAAATGTTCGCAAGAGACTCCTTTATGCACATAATAAAGACGCCTCCAACAAACAAAGACGGCTAAAATATAAAGTTGATTTAAACACTGAAACATTTGCAGGTATACCCTCGTGTAATATTTCTCTTCCCCAACATCTTGAAGCTTCACTTGGAAACCCATGTCCTTCAACATCCCCTGCTCGGACTGTACCTACCCTTCAACTTTCTCCATTCACTGGCACTTCCTCCCCATATACATCGCACACCCCACCATCAACTCATTCTCCTTTACCCTACCATCCCCATATTTTGCTCAACCCTGCCCTTAACCATGCACACCATCGATTTTGTGAAAGGATAGGTGACCTCTCTCCCTTGCATGTATGAGCCATATGCAAAGAATCATACCCAAATATGAAAACAAAATTCTTACATGGTAACCTCTGTTGCCCCTTATGTGAAACTACAAAATCCACCCACTACTTCTCGCTTGCAAACAACATGGACCGTGGAAACCAACCGTTTGTCCTTGTTGCTCTAAGACAAATAAAGGAAATGCTCATATCACATGTCAGCTTAGTCTTGCAAGTCACCCATGCACAAGGTGGGCAATACAAATACATTGGTCATACTATTTGTTTCCCCCAAGACATCACTACAATCGCCAACATTTTGCCATGCTTGGTCTCCAAATTAGACATTGTCGTTGTTACTAGATATGGCTTTGACCACAAAACATATGATCTCATTGTTAGCAGGGCATGTGTTCTTGCAGCAATATTTGGACCAAGTTGCAATATCTGCCTTGCCGATTCACCCTACCAATATGTCTTCTCTTATCCGTCGCATTACCCCCTTAGATGGTTGAAAAAAGAGGCAAGAGAGGATTAGCCATAATATATGTTTAAGATGGTTGAAAAAAGAGGTAAGAACATATTAGCCATAATATCAAACAACAAAAGTATCATTAACAAATCCATACTAACACTTGATTCAAGATGAAATTTGTAAGGTTAATTCTTCAAAATATTCCATGAAAATATATTAACACCCATTAGAAATAGAGAAAATCCCATATCTTTTATTTTTATGGAAGATATTAATTATTATAAACTTATTTTTTAATTAAATATTATATAAAATATATATTTATATATATAATAAAAATATTATTATATTTAATTTTTATTATGCAAATGCAATTAGTATAATCTCTTTATATCTAGAAACAAATGAATATATGTATATATGGGTAGTGATCGAGGATGGAAGCTACTTTGTGGGAATTAAATTATCCCAACTAAACTTCTCACAACTTTGGTGATAACATCCCAATGTGGATAGATCGTTCTTCTATCCAATAGACAAGACAACCCCTGCCAAAACTTAACCTAATTTTAAAAGAAAAAGAAAAAAAAAATACATGTGCAAAAATCCATGAGAAAAGTGAAGTGAACTTGAAACTTTAAAAAGTTAGAATATATAATGATGTGATATATTTTTGATTGCTTAGGAAATCCTCTTGACCAAAGGTAAGGAATTCAAGAAGATAGGAAAACATTGTACACATTATCTCTTAATATGATAAAATTCATTGACGTATCAAGAAAAATGTTAATAAGATAAAATAAATTGTAATAGTAATTTATATCAATTAATTAAATATATTGTTAAAAATCAAATTTCAATCTACAAATATAAATACAAATAATAATAAAAAAAATTAGATTAACTGAATTTTACAAAAAAAACATCATCTTATTAAATTTCAATATATCTATATATATATATATATATATATATATATAAACAAGAAATATTTAAATTTAGTTTATATATATGTATGTAAAAGTTAGTTTAAATAAATATTTAATTGAACCAAATTTCATATAATTGTAATAACAACATTTATGATTAAATTTTTTATTTTGAAAACTGATTATGATATAATGTAATTTTAAAATTATTATTAATTTAATTTGCAACTATTTTTTTTAAATAACAAAAATATGTCTGGGCATAAATTCAAATCCATTACAAGTAAAGGCATCTTTCTAAATCCAAATTATTAAAATGAGGCGTTGAGAGATAAAGGTAACCTAAAATTCGTTATTCGTATCAAATTTCGTACACAATTTACCCAAAAAGACTCCAAAAAAGGAACAAAACATTGACACTGGAGAGTTAGACGACGCCGTCAAAAAAGATTGGGTTCTGTTGGCTTGAATCAAGTCAATTTAAATTTGGTCTGCCAACTAAAATTCAGAGTCTGCCAACTAAAATTTAGATCTCTGACTTCAACGAAACTAGAAGTGATGCGCTCATCAAATCAGAGTCGTGGTTGACATCAAATGCCCCTATTTGCATTTCAAGTCCATTGCGCGTTTGCTAATCGGCCAGTTGTACAAAACAACATCCGCGCGCATTCTTTCTATACATATATTCAACCCTCAACAGATATTCACTTGCACTACTGTAGTAGCACAACTTTGCGTCCCGAGTCCAAATCCTCTTACCATCACAATCCTTCGTTCTACATAATTATTTAACTTCACCACCAATCTCTCACTTCGATTCCTCAAACCTTCGCAACCACCCAATGGCTAAACCCTCTTCAAATCAGAACGACCACACCAGACTCGAAAAGTGCTCACTGAAGTCACGGCAATTCAAGGGCATTCGAATGAGAAAATGGGGGAAATGGGTATCCGAAATTCGAATGCCCAATTCCAGGGACAGAATTTGGCTGGGCTCCTACGACACCCCGGAAAAGGCTGCGCGTGCCTTCGACTTTGCTGTGTATTGTCTGAGAGGATCCAAGGCCGACTTCAATTTTCCTTACTCCCTCCCGGATATTCCCGAGGCCTCTACTCTGTCTCCGCAGCAAATTCAAGACACCGCAGCCAAATTCGCCGCGGAAGAAATATGGCTGCCTTCCGAAGGTAATATTCCCTACCCGTCTTCTCTAACTCCGCTGCAAATTCAAGCCGCCGCAGGGCAATTCACAACCGCAGAAATCTGGGTTCCTTCGGAAGATAACGCGGTGGATATTCCCTACGCATCTTCTCCATGTCCGCCGCAAATTCAAGCCGCTGCTGCCAAATTGCCCGCAGAAGAATTCTGGCTGCCTTCCGAAGATCACGCAATGTCCTCTTACTAGTGTTCGAAAGCTGAATCTGGGGTTGAAGGCCAAGAGATTTCAGTGAAGCAGGGTCCCACATTTTGGGATTCAGTTCTTGAAGATCTCGACAGTAACGACTCTGTAAGTTTACAGGATTTTTCTCCGTTAGAGGTGTATATAGAGGATTATAGGTTTCTCTTCCAACCCAATGAAGAGTGTGGACAGGGGACTTTCAAATTTATTTTTAGTGCCGCCGGTGATACTGAACTGAAAGTTCAAATGAATGGCTATAGTTGACCTCTTACCAATGGGAGGAAGAGCCGCCGATGACGTTGGCGCCATCTGTTCTCTCTTTTAGATGTATTCTATTAAATTCATTTATTAAATTTTACAAAATTCCCTGCATGGAAAAATGACCTTTATATTTTATTTTATTTAAACATGTATAAATGAATTCATATTTGTAAAGTTAAATTTCAAAATTTATATAATAAATAAATATGGAAATTCTAAAATCAATTAATACTATAAATCATTTTATTAATGTGACATTATAATTTCCTTCGCTACTTTAAATTGTTTTTTTAAATGAAATTTGAAATTTTGTGTTGATGATGTAGTCCAATGGTTAAGTGGGGAGGTTTGGTGCCTATAGGTCTTGTGGTTAAGATGGATATACACTAGTTTAGTTATCTTGATTGACAAGGCCTAAAAATCCAATTTAGGGGTGGTATTAGTGGGCCCTCGATGCAATTTTCTATCTAGCTAATAACTCTATCGAAGGCATTAGTCATTTCTAACATGATCAATGTTCATTTTTCTTTCCTTCTTTTGCTTGAGTGAATAGCTTCTTCCACCAAAATGATGTTATCCACTATTTATCTTTAGCTTACAAAACCTCCTTGATTTTATGAAAATAGTTTGGGTAAATAGCATCTTAAGGCAAGATATAATAATGTTTTTCCACAATTTTATAAGAAATTTTGGCCTTCAAACTTAAGAATGATTCCTGGTTTTTTTAGACAGAATATGAGGTTCTTTGGGATCTAAGACCTTCACATCTTTAAGAAAAATACCTTCAATATTTTCCAAGATTTGGTTTTTGACCTTAGCAATAGGTTTTGTGTCCTCTTTATTTTGAAATGGATTGAGGATTCAGAATTCATCCTTAAATGGAAATCATTTTATACTTGAACTTTTGGGCTAGCCTCTTGGGTCTTCACAGGTCCTTGATCTATGGAATTTATGCTTCGATTTGGTCAAGTATTTTGGATATCTACAACTCTCTTCTAATGTCTTCAACTGAGAATTTAGTCTCTTTTATAGACAGAACTTCGAGCTAGGGTTTATGGATCAACCTCTAGAGATTAGCTTGAGGTTACTCTTTCATCCATAGATTTGATACCATGTTGATTTTTCTACTGCAACTTATACAAGCACTTATTTCTTAAACTTGATAGTTACTTCCAATGATGTGGAAGATTATTGTTCACTTTCAATGTATCATTAAGCAATTACACATTCATAAATTGAACCATAGATATAATAGAGCAATAAGGATCACAATGCAAAAAGAGACAACAAGATTTTACCCTGGGAAAACCCACTAAGGGGAAAAATTGACCAACATTTTCCTTAGAGCATAAATGCAACAAGAAATACATCAAAGTCAAACTAACTAGCAAGGTCCTCCACCAAGTGTCCAAGTTGGCCCTCCTCAATATGATTGCAACCACAAAAGTACAAAAATAACACAAAGAATTTCAACTCCCTTTTCCACAAATGTTCGGCCCTTTTCCATAAATATGTATCACAAATGTTCGACCCTTTTCCACAGAGATGTAAGATAGAAATTCGGGCGATATCCACAGAGACAAACCACAAATTTTTTTGCTCCTCTTAGACAAAGATAAATAAGAGAATCCAACTTATTTACAAGGAATAAACTTGTCCTTAATATGCTTCTTTAATCTCCTGCATTATGCTCCTTGATTTGCTTCATATGGTTAGAAGATACTAATGAATGATGCTCATATTGAACGATGATGGAGAGGAGGAAGAGTGACTCTAATATATAAAGGTCCATAGGCCAGATGGGTGCCTTGAATAGCTGGGCCGACTTGGACAACTTGTGGTGCCAAAACAAAAATTCAAAAAAAAATATTTTTGAATAATATCTATATCTATATATATATATATATATATATATATATTTCTTTTCTTGCATGCATGAAGAACATGCTTCAAATAAATTTTATTTTTACACATATAATTTATATTTCATCATTACACATACAAATGAAATATTATGAAGACCAATCATAACTACAAAAATTCAACATGGACTTCACTCCCTATGTGCACAACATTCCATTATTTGTTCACTCTAAAACTTGATCTCTATCTACGACATATATATCTAAGTTATGCACACGCTCTATGGTTAATAGACTGATCTGAAGGGTTAATAGACTGATCTGAAGCATGAAGCATTAAGTGTGTACAATCTCACCTCTACTTAGTCCAAGATGTATCCATTAAAAACAATTTACGTAAACATCAAATTGATGGACCAATTTGCATGTAATAGCACCTTACTTTATGCTCACAGTAATCACACAAACTCTGTCAAAAGTGCGTTGCATTATTCTTAGCCGATCACACCCTTTCTCACTTCATAGAACCCTTCAGAAGAACCATCTCGCTATATGTACAAATCATGCATATACTAACTATTAACCAATTGATTCAACACCTTTCCAATTAACAATAACACACAACAACTCAACGAGGGACCAAATCAATGCCATGAATGTGTTCCACAACAATCTAGATCGATCAATGAATTTATTTCATTTTCCCAACTGCTCAAATTTGAAATGAACATTCCACTACATTAGTCTTTAATGGGTTTACACTAATAAGGACTACATCCACGGAGTAATGATCAGATCAATGCTCAACTTGGAGAATTAATGTGTTTCATTAAATCATAATGTTAATAATCATTGCATTAACATTATTTTGGAGGGAAAAATCAAATAGTGCGTTGAAGACCAAGTCAATAGTTTAATCTCAAACGAGTTTCATGGGTAATTTCAAATTGATCAAGCTATCACTTCTAGTAATCAAACCGTTAATACATTCACACATTGACCTTAGACCAAATCATTTCAATAGAAAGTGACACGTTGAAGGCCCAGGCAAATAGCCTGATCGTTGACATATTTCAATGTGTTCACATCTCAACCACTATCAATTAACCAAATTGAGCTCCATGGACCAGATCACCACCATTATCAATTCAATCCACTATCAAAATAGTTAATTCAATCAATGCATACCAAGTGGAATGGTTAAGTTTATGAATGTGTAATTATTTAATGATACATTAAAAGTGCAAAGTAATCATTTACATCATTTGAAGCAATTATCAAGTTTCAGAGATAAGTGCTTGTATAAGTTGTACTAGAAAAATCAACAGTTCATACACCAGCGTACATGTGGACAGAGAAAGAGAGCTAGATAAAATGGGAAGGTGTGTGCACTGAGCCAAAGTGATACATGTGTGTATAACTAAGAATATTTTACAGAAGAAGTGTGATTGGAAAGGATACACATTGCCCATGGTTGGATAGTGCGTTGAAGGGTAGAACGATGCCTGTAGCTAAACAATTTTAGTGAATATAGCCTACGATGGGTCAATTGGTGACAGAGAAAGTGCACATGTCTTGTAGCAGATTGTGCATGGCGATGGAGTAACAATTGTGTATGGATCTATAGTTGATCATGCATGACACCTATAGTTGATGAGATCAAGGAACTCGTGTGCTTGAGACAGAGCTTGTGAATCTAATGATTGTATTCATTATTGCAAGGGATTAGAGATTGGTGTTACATGGTTGAGTTAATAATTTGGTTTTCTTATAGAATGTAGTAGCTTATGTATTGCCTTGTAATGATTAGCCTAGTATGTATTGATGTATTGAGGGTTTAGTGTTGTTAGTAAGACTTGAATGTTGCTACGTAATGGGTTGATTTTTTAGGGCTAAGTCATTTGTTGTAGAGATATATGATGCCATGTGTTTATGGCTTTGTATGTACCTTTCCATTATGTGTTTGAGTTGTATTGGTTAAGTGTGAGAACAAAGGTTATGTATGTTGAGGGTTTGATGAGAGGTGTCTACAAGTTTGTTGTTGAGTGAGAGAGAATATTTTTGAGAGGGTGTGAGAGCATTGAGTGGTTGATTTAGAAAGGAGAGTTTGTATTCAATTAATGAGCTTAAAGTTGTATATGGGTCTAGTGTTAAAATGCAAAAAACGAGGCCTTATGGTATTTGAGTTTGAGTTAGGTGGATCCTAGTTTGAAACACTGTGAAACAAGGTCCACAAGAGAGATTGAAGGTTGAGGCCTTCAATGATAGCAAGTGGTGGGTTGCAGTTTCAGGTTGTAGCAACATCCTTTAGGTAATGGCCTAAGAGCTTGGGAGTAGACAATTAGGTGTTAGGGCATCCAACAAGTAGTGGCCTACAAAGCCATGGGAGTGGTGGCTTCCAGCAAATGGTGGTATGCAAAGTTTTGACGGATAATGGCCTGAAGTGAGATTTGCTCGCATGATTTGCAAGTTATGGCTTGCAAACTAGTGGTGGTCAGTGCATATGATGGAAAAATAAGATTTGCATTAATAAGAATAAGAGTGAAACAAAACAGTAGATGGTGGTTTCCTCCCTTTGGGTTTCCACCTTACATCTAGTGTCTCTATGTGCATGATGATATTTATGTGTTTCTCTTTGGCGTTTTCATGATTTACTTGTGATGGTTAATGTGCTACTTGTGTATTATGTTGCTTATGGTTTACATGTGCACATGCGTTATTGCTCATGATTTAATAATTGTTTTCTATATTTAGTGTAACTGCGAATGAATGATTCAGTTGATCAGTAACAAAATGATAAAGTAGTAAAATTTATCCATGTGACACAATAATTATTCACCCCCCGTCCCACCCCCCTCTTAGTATTATCAAGCTTCTAATAAAAGGGACATTACAAAATAAATGTTTGATTCTTTAAAGATATGGAATATCATCATGCCCAAAAGCACAAGGAGCCTTTCAAAATATGAAAACAAGTGGAGTAATCGGTTGGCTATTTGGAGGTTCCTTGGAGCTCCTAGACCTCAACATGCCAACAAAGGAGGTAAAAGTCCAAGTGGAGAAAAGGGAATTATCAACAAGAAAACCCAAAAAATAAATTTGTACCCACTGAAATGTAAATTTTGTTTTTTGTTCCAAAAAATAAATTTGTACCCACTTAATTGTATATAGAAGAGCATTCCTATTTTTTACTATTATGTTCTATTTCAAACACAAATTCTCCAACTCTATGGCTCATTAAGTTCTTTGATGTACAAATGAGGCATTATTGCATGCTTGATGAAGATTTTTAATGCAAAATTTTCCAATTACAATTAAAAAAAATTATAAACAAAGCATTATAATCTTGTACTAATTAGTCTTTTAAGGTCGTCGAAAGTTGCGTAGGCATCCCCTTCATAGGCATTGTGAGTGTTTCTATAAAGTGGATATTCAATAGAAGTTTTCTGGAAAGTAGTATCATTAGAGAATTTTTGAGGTCTGAAATGGACCTCGTAAGGAATATTATAATAATAGTGGAAATAATAAAATAAGATTAGATTACCTCATCAAGTTTTGGAGGGGAAAAAAACTATTTTTTCAACTCGTATTTTCAACTTATCTCCCTATGATTTTACTCAAATTTAGAGAGGAAGCACTCATTTGATGAGAAATTTACTTTTGCATCCAACGAGTACCCACGTTGCATACTTTCGATGGACCCTACTACATGAAAACTGTGAAATACATGAAAACATGTGGTTGCACATTTTTTCATGTATTTCACACTTTTCATGTAGTAGGGTCCATCAAAAGTATGCAACATTGGTACTACTTTGATGTAAAATTAAATTCTGCATCCAACGAGTGCTCCCACTTGAAATTTGAGTAAAATCGCAGGGAAAAAAGTTGAAAATATGAGTTGAAAAAGTTGTTGTTGTTGGTTTTTTTTCACATTTTTACTCTAAAAATGGTGAATCATCCCCATGGTTGACATATTCATATTGAGACCTATTGGTTCTTATAAAGCTGATTTTTGTTGTACGCTTTTGTTTTGAGGCCCATTTTTTACCTCAAAATTTCTCTAATGTCTATCTGTAACCCTTTGATGTGAAATGATCCAATTCCAATATGTTAAAATGGGATTAATCCCAATCCAATGTAAAATAATATTCCAAAATTTTCAAATAGGAATAATCCTAAACCATGAAAAGTTCTTATCTAGCCAGTGTAATTGCCATATTTTCCATGGTGTGTAAGTTGATTAGAATTACCATATATGATCTATTCCGTAGATCCCAGAGCCTACTACGTAATAATTTAGTTGTGATTGGCAATTTGGTCATAATATATTTTATTTGTTCAATAGATATACCATTTATAATGCACACTTGTTTATAAAAGGGGTTATTGGGTATAATTTATGGAAAAAAACAATATTGATTAAAAAGGTATGATAAATGTTTATAGAATTAGGTCATGCATTAAATGAGAGCCCCCCTCGCACTTTAAACATGTTTGCAACCTACCACTTCAAGTTGGTCTATCATTGTCACCTAATGGAATGTGATCATTGGAGGAACCTCGCAAGTGTGCAAGGGAGAAGAATGATCGATCATCATCAATATACACCCATCAATCTAAATGATGTCAACAAATTATCTAGGTGGGTACTATGATGCCACATAAATTGCAATTCCATATAACCTTAAATTCCATCGAGGATAAAGTTCAATGTTAGTGGGGACACCTATTACAAAGATGTCCCACTACAATGAAGAAGGACTTGCATAACATGATTGATTCGTACATTAGACCAATCTAATCTAGAATACCTAAATAGAATCAAGGATTAGTATTATAATACAGATTCATTATTTTATTTAATATATATAAATCATTAATTGATTGGAGTTATTTGGGCCAGGTTGAGGTTCTAATGTGCCTATCATTATAATCCTTAAGTTAGTGTCAAAAACCTACAAACTAAAACTAATACCTAGAGGAAAATTTATAACTTAGCAAGAGACATCTCATTTTGGGACATGTACCCTTCTAGCTTTATTGTAATTGTCCAACATGTCACTTTACTAAAATAGAATTTGCCTGAAGAGAATCACAAACGACTTTCCCAACTACTTGAACAAACCCCACATGAAAAATACATATATTATATTATTAAATGTAAATTGAAAAAATAAAGGTTATTTTTGTAAAGTGAGACTTATTTTCTTTTCTTTTCCGTGTATATGGAAACAATGAACATTGAGACAATGAACACTGAGTGAGGCTTGTTCATTTCATTAATGTGTTAGGATATTCTTTATAGGAAATACACTTACATATATGACATATTAAATGTAGGGAGCAATTATTTATTTATCCATCGTTTTATTGTAATTTGATAGTTAACTTATTTGTTTATTGTAGGATATTTTGATTATTAATTTTTTTTTACATAATAGGAAAATCTATCAAAATTAAGTTGTCAAATGAGCGGGGACAACCATCATTGAGCAATATCCATGAATGCATGCAGACTCATCAATAATATTAATTAAAAAAATACATATTTATTATAAAAAATAAAAACTAATAATTAAAAAGTATATTCATGCATGACATGATGAAATATGATATAATGGCTTTGAGATTTGATGTAATGAATGAATAGAAGAATACAAATTGAGTGCCTTAGGAGTTTTTCGAAAGTGCATTTTAAATAAAGAAAAAGAAATCACAATCTTATTCGAAATTGTATTGCTAGATTCTAGTTAAAAATATGGAAAAAAAATATGCGAGCCTTAGTAGCACAATTGTTTGAGAAAATGTTTCCTTAGTAATGCAACCTATGTTCAAACCTCACTGTGCTACTAAACATGTGTGTTGGGAGGAGACTTATGTGAGTCTTAGTAGCACAACTGATTGAGAAAAAGTTTCCTTAGTAAGGTGACCTGTGTTCAAACATCATTGGGATGCTAAACATATGTGTTCGATTGAGAAAAAGTTTCCTTAATAAAGTGACTTGTGTTCAAATTCACTAGGTTGCTAAACATATGTGTTGGGAGACAACTTAAACAAAAAGGAAAAAAAATAAAATTATGATTATAAAAACAAGATTATGATTTCAAATAATATAAAATAAAAAAATTTAAATTTTTCACAAGTGTCCGCATATATATATATATATATATATATATATATATATATATAATCAAATTAATATAATTTTTATTATAATTTTAATGGAGTGAAGAATGAGTTTTTCATGAAAAAATGTTAAACAAAACATTGTTGAGTTATAAGTTATATAAATATTTATATTATTAAAAAATATATATTATGTTATCCTTAACATCTAAAAATTATTAGAATTTAAATCTAAAAATAAATAAGAAATAGTATTTATAAAAATGTATATTTAAATATATGTGTTAATTTTTTTATTATATAATAATATAATTTGATAATTAAATTGTCTTTTTAGATATTTCTAAAACATATATTAATTGAATTTTCCGTAATATTTTTATATAAAATTTTATAATCAAATTGCTTTTATGAAATATTTTCAAAAATATATATCTCAACCACCAACAAATCTAACGTGATGGTGATGATGTAAACGTTTGTTTAAACTAAATTTAATTTGGAAAAAAAAAAAAATGAAATGTAGTTTTAGAATTAGTCTTTATTATTCGATCATATCACGGTCTTATTGAAATCGTCAAATTGGCACGTGAATGGCTTTCCAAATACCACTAAAGCCGTCAAATTAACAAAAACTGTACAGTTGACATGTGAATGGCTTTTCAGATAGCGTTAAAGCCATCAAAGTGTTTCAAATACCAACCCCCTAGGACGTGTTGTGACATGTGCACGGCTTTCCAAGTTCAAAGCCTATCGAATTCATAAAGATGTCGCAAGAAGTAAAAGTTTGAGGTGTGACATGTCGTGACATAAAAGTTGCACCAACACGTTGTAAGAGGCAATGTATTTTAGAGGCAATAAGTTGTATCTTACTAAAGATAAACATGTGCACGATATAAAATAGCCATATTTGCAACTCAAAAGTCCATCCCACGTTTGCTAATCGGCCAGTTGTACAAAACAACAGCCTCGCGCCTTCGTTTTATACATATCCGCCACAATTAGTAAACATGTGCACGATATAAAATAGCCATATTTGCAACTCAAAAGTCCATCCCACGTTTGCTAATCGGCCAGTTGTACAAAACAACAGCCTCGCGCCTTCGTTTTATACATATCCGCCACAACAAACACACTCGCAGCCTCATCCCTCAACAGATACTCGCTTGCACTACTGTAGAATAGGTCCCGATTTCAAATCCTCTTACAATCACAATCCTTTTTCTACAAAATTATTAAACTTCACGACCAATCTCTCACTTCGATTCCTCAAACCTTCGCAACGACCCAATGGCTAAACCCTCTTCAAATCAGAACGACCACAGCAGACTCGAAAACGGCTCAATGAAGTCACGGCAATTCAAGGGCATTTGAATGAGAAAATGGGGGAAATGGGTATCCGAAATTCGAATGCCCGATTCCAGGGACAGAATTTGGCTGGGCTCCTACGACACCCCGGAAGACGCTGCGCGTGCCTTCGACTTTGCTATGTATTGTAGAGGATCCAAGGCCAACTTCAATTTTCCCTACTCCCTGTCCGATATTCCCGACGCCTCTTCTGTATCTACACAGCAAATTCAAGTTGCCGCAGCCAAATTTGCCGCAGAAGAAATCTGGCTTCCTTCCGAAGGTAATACGGCGGATATTCACTACCCCTCTTCACTATGTCCGCAGCAAATTCGAGCCGCCGCAGCCAATTTCGCCGCCGAAGAAATCTTGCTGGCTTCAGAAGATAACGCAGTGGATGTTCCCTACTCCGCTTCTCCATGTGTGCCGCAAATTCAAGCCGCCGCGGCCAAATCCCTCACAGAAGAATTCTGGCAGCCTTCGGAAAATAACGCAACGTCCTCTTGCTTCTGTCTGAAAATTCAATCTACCCTTGAAGGTCAGAGTTTTCAGTGAAGCAAGGTAGGTCCCACATTTTGGGATTCAGTTCTTGAAGATCTCGACAGTAACGACTCTGTAAATATGGAGGATTTACAAATGAAATTTAGTCTTGATGATGTAGTCCAATAGTCAAGTGGGAAGGTTTTGTGTTCAAATCTTGAGCAACACATGAGCGAGAAATTGTTATTTTTGAGTCATAAATTTTTCTCTTTTTTATTAAACAATGGATGACAAATTGTATTATGACAAACTCATTCAATTGAGACACTCGTTTTATAGTGTTCTCTTTTTAATTTTATATATATATATCAAGCTTTTAAAAAGTTTTTAGATGATCAAAATTTTCAAGTTACACACATTCGTTTTATAGTGTTTTCTTTTTAATTAACTATATATATATATATCAAGCTTTTAGATGATCAAAATTTTCAAGGTGCAAACATTTTATTCAAGTTTTGCATTCTAAAAGAGGTTTGCACTTTTCAAAGTGCAAACATTTTATTCAAGTTTTGCATTCTAAAAGAGGTTTGCACCTCAAGAGATTTGATCTCTCTTAGCTCTTGCGAGATCTGTGGTTAAGATGGATCTACATTGGTTTAGTTCTATTGCTAGACAAGACCTAAAAATCCAATTTAGGGGTGGTATTAGTGGGCTCTCATGCAATTTTCTATCTAGCTAATAAATCTATTGTCAAAGCAAAATTTCTTTAGAATAACAAATAGGAAGAAGGCATTAGCCATTTCTAATATGATCAATATTCATTTTTGTTTCCTTCTTTTGCTTGAGTGAATAGTTTCTTGCACCAAAATGATGTTATCCACTATTTATCTTTAGCTTACAAACCCTCCTTGTTTTTATGAAATTAGCTTGGGTAATAACATCTTAAGGCAAGATATAATATTGTTTTTCCACAATTTTATAAGAAATTTTGGCCTTCAAACTTAAGGATGATTCCTGGTTCTTTTCGACAAACTATGAGGTTCTTTGGGATCTGAGACCTTCATATCTTTAAGAAAGAATACCTTCCATATTTCTAAGATTTGATCTTTGACCTTAGCGATAGGTTCTACGTCCTCTTTATTTTGAAATGGACTGAGGATTTAGACTTCATCCTTAAATGAAAATCATTTTATACTTGAATTTTTGGGCTAGCCTCTTGGGTCTTCACAGGTCCTTGATCTATGGAATTTATGCTTCAATTTGGTCAAGTATTTTGGATATCTACAACTCTCTTATGATGTCCTCAACTGAGAATTTAGTCTCTTTTATAGACACAACTTCGAGCTAGGGTTTATGGATCAAGCTCTATAGATTAGCTTGAGATTACTCTTTCATTAATAGATCCAATACCATGCTGATTTTTCTGGTGCAACTTATACAAGCACTTATTTCTAAAACTTGATAATTACTTCCTATGATGTAGAAGATTATTTTTCACTTTCAATACATCATTAAGAAATTACACATTCATAAATTGAACCATAGAGACAATAGAGCGATAAAGATCACAATGCACAGAGAGACAACAAGATTTTACCCTAGGAAACCCCACTAAGGGGAAAAACTGGACCAACCTTTTCCTTAGAAAATCAATGCAACAAGAAATACATCAAAGTCAAACTAACTAGCAAGGTCCTCCACTAAGTGTCCAAGTTGTCCCTCTTCAATATGATTGCATGTTGAAAATTTTGTAGATTCACAAGCTAATGCAATTTTCTAAAGCAAAAGACAAGAATCTACTTCTACTCTTTATAGCGGAAGCCCATAAACATCGAGCAAACAATAATCAATAGAGGAAGAGAATCAAACGCACATAACACAATAAATATCCGGGGAAATCCACAGCTCAAAACCCCACTATCTGTTTTGTATTAATCCGGAAAATCAAGATGAAGTTACAATGCTTGTTCTCTCTAGAACAATCCCAACACTGAGAAAATTCAATCTCCAACTCATAAGAAAGTTGAAGGCCAAAGCTTAGTCAATTCACAAGCTCTCCAAGTCTCTATTCCAATGTGTAATTTCTATGAAGAATAACTTGTATTTAAAGGGAAATAAAACCTCTAAAAATAACACAATCCCTCAAGGATCAGTTCCTAATTACATGCACCAGTTCCTGATTGCATGTACTATTAGTGCAATTCAAAAAAATCTAAAACAAATAGTATACTATCCCTACACTCTAGTCTCAACTGAGTCTTTCTCGGAATCAACATTCATGAGTTTCTGATGATGGAATCTTTAGTTAACTAAAGTAGCACTAATTAGGTCACTAGTATCCCAACTGATTGTTTAATCGTTATTAGTTTTTGAAACTGATTGGAACTAATTAACTAGACTTCACTCAATAAACTGAGTTAACTAATTACAACTCATTCGTAACTCATCCTTAACTCCTATAAGTTAGGGAGAACATATACATGTCTTCTAAAAGACTTCCAATTCGAATTTCCTAAATTAATTAATTTAATTGAACTTAATTAATTATTTTCAAATTGCTATGAGAAAAGAATTCTATTTTAATTCACAGTTTAATTAAAGGACAAATTAAACTGCAATTTCTTGTTGTCATTTCTCAACACTCCCTCTCAACAAGAAAGGGATTATCCAATACCTCGATTTTGTCTATGTAAAACTCGAATTTACATCTTGGCAATGCCTTTGTCAAAATGTCAACATGTTGCTCCTCCGTGGGAATGTAATCTAACAACATGATCTGCCTCAATACATAATCTCTGAGATAATGATACCGAATATCTATATGCTTGGACCGACTATGAAAATCTGGATTTTTAGAGAGTTTGATACAACTCCGATTATCACAATAATCATTGTTGGATCCATCTGTTGACCAAACAAACCAACCATGATCTTCCTCATCCAGATAACCTCACATGCTGCTTGACTTGCAGCCATGTACTTTACCTCTGTCGAACTAAGTGCAATTGATCTTTGTTTCTTGTTGTACCAAGAAACTACAGTTGACCCAATACTAAAGATCCCTCCTGATGTGCTCTTCCTATTAGATGGACTCCCCACCCAATTTGCATTGGTGAAGCCTTGAAGCTTCACTCCCTCTATTTGTTTGTACCACAACCCAAACTGAGTAGTGCCTTTGAGGTATCTCAATACATGCTTTGCCACCTTCTAATACAGCTTGGTAGGCCTAACTATCGCTTGATTAAGCTGGTTAACTGCATAACACATATCTAGTCATGTGTTCACCAAATACATGAGTGAACCCACAAGTTGTCTGTAAATAATAGCTTCCACTACTTTTCCTGAAGTAGTATCCTACTTCCTCCAGTTACTAGCTAGAAGAGTCTCCATGGGTTTACTGTTCTCCATGCGGAATCTCTTGAATATCTCATTGGCATACTTGCCTTGAGAAACAAACAACACCCCATCTCCTGCCATACCTCTATGCCAAGAAAGTAATGCATGAGCCCCATGTCCTTCATCTCAAACTCTCTTGCAAGGTCCTCCTTGCAAGATTTGATGAGCTTCTCATCACCTGACAGTATGAGATCATATACATAAAGTACAATGATGAAAAGCTTACCTTCCACCACTATGTGATACAAGTTCGCATATGCTTCACTCTTCGAGAAGCCTAACCCACTGAAGTAGTTATCTATCCTGGTGTACCAAGCACGGGGTGCTTGCTTCAGCCCATAAAACACTCTTTTGAGTCGACACACATGTGACTCACAGTCTAAGGTTTCAAAACCTTCGGGCTACTCTATGTACACCTCTTCCTCAATCATGCCATTGAGGAAAGCAGCCTTCACATCCATCTAATGGATCTTCCAACCTATCTATGATAATAGTGCCAAAATAGATCTGATTGACGAGTACCTTGCAATAGGAGCAAAGGTCTCATCATAGTCAATCCCCTCTACCTGTGAAAAGCCACAGGCCACAAATCTGGCCTTATGCTTCTCTACACTTCCATCTACAGCTTTCTTTACCTTGTAAAGTCAACAGGATCTCACAACTAATTTTTCCTCTAGTATCGGGACCACATCCCAAACACTGTTTCGAACTATGGAGTCATACTCCTCCACCATCGCATCAACCCAAATTGGTTGTTGCGCTGCTTCCTGAAAGGAAGATGGCTCTATCACAACACATGCACCCATAAGTGCCATGTATCCAGTCTACCTCTCTAGTGACCTCCTCTGTCTGCGCTAAGAAGAGAGTGCCCCCACATTCTCTCGTGCATCATCCAACAATTTGTCAATCTTTCTAGTGCGCTTTCTTCCCTCTCTGGAAGAATCTTCTTGAGTCGATGTCTCCACTCTTGGAACCTATGCATGTGGCTACTCCACATCAATCTAAGGCTCCTCAACCTTAAGAACTAAAAGTTCCTCCTATGCATGTAGCTCAAGCTCCCTCTCAAGGGATACTTGCATGGCCTTCTCCTCATCGAACTTGACATCCCTGGGAACCAAGGTCATCTGACTAGTTTACATGTACACTTGATAGTTGTGGGAATTATCAGTGTACCCCACAAAGATCCACAACTCTATTGTTGGCTCAAGCTTCTTCCGTGCATCTTTGGTCACATGGAAATAAACTGATGACCCAAAAATCCTAAAGTGGCCAACATCTAGCCTCTTACCAAAATAACCTTTCTCTAGTGTTTTACTCTCAAGTATCATTAATGTGGGCTACGGTTCTGAACATAAACAGTTGTATTGCATGCCTCAGCCCACAAGTGTAATGGTACGCCCTAATCATGCAACATCTCCCTTGCTACCCCTACTATGCTCCTGTTATTCCTCTCGGCAACCCCATTATGTTGAGGGTTATGAGGTGTCGTCAACTCTTGTTTAATCCCTTCCACTGTATAGAAATTCTGAAACTTATTGGAGACATATTCTCCATCGTTATCGCTATGTAGATCTTTAACCTTCTTCCCTGACTCTTTTTTGACCAATGCTTTGAATTCACAAAACTTTGTGAATGTCTAGTCCTTTCTCTTCATGAAAAATATCTAGCATCTACGAGAATAGTCATCTACAAACATAACATAATACCTGTGTTTGGTGGTGGATATCATTGAGAATGGTCCACACACATCTAAATGGACTCTCTCCAGAATAGACACTGCTCGACTGTCTCTATCTCCAAAGGAAGACTTCGTGTATTTTCCCAAAGTACGACCCTTGCATGTATTAACTTGCTCAAACATACCTTTGGGAAGATCGGTAGAGATTTGTTGCAATATATTCAAAGCCCCATGATACAAGTGTCCCAAGCACATGCGCCACAACTCACCAATGTCTCGACTCAACATATTTTTTGCTTTTCAACTCAAAGCAACACAATCCTCTACATCTATCTTATAGAGATTCTAAACTCGAATCCCTATATTCTTTACTTGACCTGTGGCTATGTGTCGAAGGAACGCCTTTCCTTTTGAAAAGATCACATCATAGATTCTATCCTCAAGAATGGCAACAAATACCAAGTTCTTCGTCAGTCCAGGGACATGCATAACATTCTTTAAGGTGAGTGGAACCGCATGTTCCTTCTGAAAAGTAACAGTGCCCACACAAGTAACACTACACTTATCATCATCACCCATCTCGATATGCATCTTGAGATCTTTCTCCTCCAGTTCACTGAATAAATCTTTGTCGCCAGTCATGTGGAAAGAAGCTCCACTGTCTAAGTACCAGACACTTCCCATCATTGAAGATAGCATGCATGCAATGAGGGAAAATTCCAATTCGAATTGGGAGGCCAAAGCCTCACCCGCTGCTCCTCCTAAGGACTTCTCCTTGAACTTATTCAATGGACAATTTGTAGCAAAGTGACCCATATTGTGACAATGAAAGCATTTAACTTTTGTCATGTCCTTCTTCATACCTCCATGATAAGAATCTGATTTGGAACAAGAAATTTTACATTTCCCCTTCGTTGTCTTAATCGCTAAGGCATAGTTCTCTTCATCATCAGTCTTTGATGAAGAGCCATCCCTGGTGTTCCTCCTTATCTCATCCTGCATCAATTCCGACCATAGTCGTTCCCAATCTAGAAACTTCTCCCGACCATTGACAGAGTCCTGATAACTATGCCAACTCTTTGGGAGTCCAAGAAGAGCAAGGCTCTCTATATCCTCCTCCGCAAATGTGATTCCAACACTTCCAAGTTCATCCCGACATTGAATGAACTTGGTCAAGTACATTAGAATCGTCTCACCTTTCTCCATCTTGATTTTATGAAGTTTATCCTTCGTTGCCAACTTCCTTTGATCACTGCTATTCTGATACAAGTCAGTCAATGTTTTCCACATAGCATGCGAGGTTTCCTTTCCATGGAAACTTGAGACAATATGATCTCGAACTCCTTCAAGGATTATCCGCCTTGCCTTCTCCACACACTTCTTCCATTCGGCCAAGTTCTATGCATCCGTAGCTACTAGCTTGGGGACTTTTTGATCAATGAATTCCTTCAAGCCATTATCTTCTAGCACAACCTCCATCCTGTCCCTCTAGACTATAAAATTTGAGCTGCCTTCCAAGGCATACTCAAGCCTCAACCCATGGACTTTCATTTATCGATCCCGAAGTATGTATGAAAATTTGACTTTCACCTGTAACCCAGAACTCAAAACTTCGAAATCTCCTCTAGAGAGATGATTTTAAATCAGCGATGTCTCCCTCATCTAAACTCTGATTTGGCTGATTTTTTTTTTTTTGGGTATCTTTTCCCAATGAATTCAAATCTACAAATTGTTTTTGAAAATTTTGCACATAAATTCTCAAAACTTCTCTACAAACTCTCGGCCCAAAAACAATATTGCTCTGATACCATGTAGAAAATCCTATAGATTCACAAGCTAATGATTTTTGTAAAAGCAAGAGACAAGAATCTACTTCTACTCTTTATAGCGGAACCCCATAAACATCGAGAAAACAATAATCAATAGAGGAAGAGAATCAAAGGCACATAACACAATCAATATCCAGGGAAAGCCACAACTCAAAACCCCACTATCTGTTTTGTATTAATTCGGAAAATCAAAATGAAATTACAATGCTTGTTCTCTCTAAAACAATCCCAACACTTAGTAAATTAAATATCCAACTCATAAGAAAGTTCAAGGCTAAAGCTTAGCCAATTCACAAGTTCTCAAGGTCTCTATTCCAATGTGTAATTTCTATGAAGAATATCTTGTATTTAAAGGGAAATAAAACCTCTAAAAATAGTGCAATCCCTCAAGGATCAGTTCCTGATTGCATGCACAATCAGTGCAACTCAGAAAAATCTAAAACAAATAGTACACTGTCCCTGCACTCTAGTCTCAACTGGGTCTTTCTCGGAATCAACATGCATGAGTTTCTGACAGTGGAATCTTTAGTTAACTAGAGTAGCACTAATTAGGTCACTAGTGTCTCAACTTATTGTTTACTCACTATTAGTTCCTGAAACTGATTGGAACTAATTTAACTGGACTTAACTCAATAAACTGAGTTAACTAATTACATCTCATTCATAACTCATCTTTAACTCCTATAAGTTAGGGAGAACATATACATGTCTTCTAAAATACTTCCGATTCAAATTTCCTAAATTAATTAAGTTAATTAAACTCAATTAATTATTTTTCAAATTGCTATCAGAAAATAGTTCTATTTTTAATTCACAGTTTAATTCAAGGAAAAACTAAACTGCAATTTCTTGTTTCCATTTCTCAACATTGCAAGCACAGGAATACAAAAACAACACAAAGAATTTCAACTCCCTTTTCCACAAATGTTCGGCCCTTTTCCACAAATATGTATCACAAATGTTCAACCCTTTTCCATAGAGATGTACGATAGAAATTCGGGCGATATCCACAGATACAAACCACAAATTTTTTTGCTCCTCTTTTACAGAGATAAATCAGAGAATCCAACTTATTTACAAGGAATAAACTTGTTCTAAATATGCTTCTTTAATCTCCTTCGTTCTGCTCCTTGATTTGCTTCATATGGTTAGAAGTGTAGAAATTTCACCTGTAGAACAAACCGATATATGCAATGTCGAAATCATGAGCAACATCAAGTAGAAACATGCATAACTAATCAAGAGAATTAATCACACATAACACAAGATATATCCAGGGGAAAGCACCAACATAAAACCCCAACCATGTATTATCAATAAAGTGGAATTCCTTTTCACAATACAAAAGAATTAGCTCTCAAGCTATTCAATTCTTAATGAACTATGAAGATATGTCTCATGAACCACCCAAACCTTATTTATATAGGTTTTCCCTATGGTCCTTACGTATTTTGCTTAGGAAATAATAGCAAAAACATATGCTATTAATTCCAACATACCAAAAACAACCAATGGTCCAACTACGTATTCCTTGAGAACACTAGTTCCTCAATCATGCAAAAACTACTTACTAGAAATAGTTAAGCTTCTGATAGTACACTGTCCCACATCTGATCTCAACTGGATCTCTGACAAAACTAACATGCAACAGTTATCCATGAGTGAATCCTCAATTATCTAAAATAATAGTTGTCACATGCATGCAAGCATTAACAAACTATATTTTATTATTTTAACAACTTGTTAAAATAATCTAACTGGACTTGACTAGTTAGAGCTAAGTCAACTGATTATCTCATTATAGAACTGAACCTTATATCCTTTAATCAAGAGATAAATTCCTAAATCAAGAGAGAAAATAATTGCATGATCTCACAAAGACTTCAAGTTTAATTTTCCATTATTAATTAACTCATGGAGATTAATTAATTAATATTTTAAACTGCTGTTAAGACAAAAATTAATTTTACTTCCTATAAATAGACTAGGGATTGCTATAAATAGGAAGGGACCCAGAAATACTATTTTTAGAACTTTCTATTTTTAGCAGTTTCACCTCTCACCCAATGTGGCCAATGATCTCACTGGCCAAACTACTATTTTTAGACATGCTATTTTTAGCAGGTCTATTTTTATCACATTCTAAATTTAACATTTCTTGTTGCACATTTTTCTTGTAGTCCTTAGTTTCTTATTGTTGGGGCTTCTACAGGATTAGCCCATATCGCTCTATCACTACCCCATACCTCTTATTCAAAGTTTCATCTGCTAACCCGTCTGTCTTGAAAGCTCTATACCTCGCTCCCAAGACCTCGCTGTATAAAAAATTTTGCACTAAAAGGTGTCACACAACTGCACGTCTCGATCGCCCTTTGGCCCCCTTTAGCTTAGCCCTAATTTTTCCTTTCTTTTCATGTGACTGGGGGCTATGATCAAGTTCTTAGTACTTTGGGCGCTAGGGCCTTCGGGCTCCCCTCCGAGGTCTTTCTCCTTTGTTATGTAGAATCCCACACCTTGGCGGTTTTCAAAGCTTTGCCTTTGATATCTCCCCTTGACTCTTGCGATCGTCGATCTATGGTATTGGGCCCACCTAGGGTATCACAATCACAATACAAGAGAGGATGTGAGGATGATGGGTTTTTGGAGGGGGGCATGAGTGGTAAGTGCTAAGTGGGGGGGCGGGGGCGAAAAGGCCTAGGAGCCATTGATCTGGCGGAGTCAATCTGAGCCGTTTGGGGATGGGGTGTGTTTAATTGAAACGTTGCCTTTGAAAAGGGATAGACCTGACACCCCTTTAAATATATTTTATAAAATATCGCATCTGGGGAGTTCCCGCATATCGCAATCATAAGCCGGAGGGACTTAGGTGGAAGAGGAATATTTTCTTTTGTGATATTCGATTGCCAATTTGCGGGATTGGTGACGTCACCAGTGCCATGTGGCACTTCCTGAGTGGTGACATGTGTCACCCATATATGCCCCCATAGGATCCCAGAAAGTGCCAAATCTACGTGGCACATGTCCTCTGTACTGCCATGTCATGCTGACATCAGTTTCCATGTGTATTCATTAGGACAAATGGTATTCTGCCACGTGGCCTGCCTGGAGAAGAGAGAAAAGGCATGCTTGCCTCTGGTTTTGCAACTAGTTTCCTTTGTAAATCGTCATCAATCCTTCCTAGTGCTTTACACTATACAGGACTCTTACCATTTCATAGTCATTTTAACCTCGGTCCCACCCATAATCGTTGATCTGCGAGACTGCGAGATGCCCAATATGCGGGACTTGCCCACCGCCGATAAGTCAATAGACTATGCCCGAGGCCCTTTGATCACCAATAAGCTGATGCGCCATGACATGGGACCCATCGATTTGTGATTTGTGATATCAGTGATTGACTGATCATAGATTTCGCTGCTCTCCTCTGCTACTGCTGGAAACTCCGACCTTCGATTGCGATGAGCCTCCTTGGTTTTTTCCTCTTTGTTTTTTGGCTTTGAAAGGGCATCTTCAATCTGCTCTAACTTCTGATCTATGAGTCCATTTTTGGACTTCCATATATCATTGGAAATCTTGTTCCGAGCACTATGAAATGGAGAGGGCCCAATTTAGCTTAGAGAGATTTTGTGGCATGGAAGGTGGCTTCAAAATTCACTGCTCTTTCTCACCCTTTTCATCTAATACTTTCCTCATCGAACTAAAATGCAGAAATAACAATTCTAACAACTGGAAAGTAAATACTCAGCTAGTGAGCTTATTTATATACATTCCTACTTATGCACTGGGCTTAATTCCCCTAAGTGATTTCAACCCTCCAATGGAGCCAGAACAACATTTGGGTGCTGGACCTAATGCCCACATGCTGCTGAAATCTAAAAACAAAACGTGCATGCACCATGAAAAATTTGAAAATGAGAAGCTTTGATGCATACTCCAGAAACAACCTCTAAAGTTGGCCAAATAATATGCTCATGTACTCAACTATAGGGTAATGGAATTGACAAGAACAATTTGTAGCTGCCTTATTTTCATAAATAGTCTGTTGACCAATGTCTTCTTGGTTAGGGTAGCCACAAAGGCTGTTCAACTCCTCAACTTTAGATTTTTCAAGAAAAACTCAATGTTGATCTTTTACTACCCATTTTTCAAAGGGCCAACCATCTTGGAAACCTGTAATAGATTCTTCATTATCTGAACTGTAAGAGTCGTAGATTAGAGAATCCACTGAGAATTACTAGAAGGAATCCTTCTGTAATAGGCAGTAACAGACTTTGCGTGGTCCTTCAACTTTGGGTTCTCCTTGGAAAAATTGTCATTGGGAGCTTTCTCCCCACTTGCTGGTAAACAAGTCCTTCTGAACCTATGCGGCCATCTCATCCTCCTCTGAATAATATGAATAATAAATTGGAGGATGTTCTTGATTATGTTCTCTAGGGGAAGGATGTGCATCGTGGACTGGAGCCTCTTTGCTGACCTCCTGGTGGGCCTCCTCTGCTTGTGCAACTTCCCATGACTGGGATTGTGGTGGCTCTGCATCACTTGACTCTCCATTAGAGTCATATACATCATAAGAAGGAGAAGCATCAGACTCAACAGAATAAGATCTCTGAGAGTTTATTTGCAGCTCGATGATGTTTCCTTCTTCTATTTCTTGCTCATTGGGTGATGCTTCTTTATGTGAGTAGATGTTTTCTTGGAGTGGAGCTCCATAAACATCTTTAGTAAGGTCATCAAACTCGGGGATATTTTTGACATTAAAATGTGTGCAGCAATCTTCAAACAGAGCATTCAATGGATATGATCTTTTGCAATAAAGATGGAATGCTCTATGAAAACGTTTTAGGAGGATATGCTGCCACGAGGTATTGTTCTGTACCAAATTATAAAATCTTCTTCTAAAGAGTACATGAACAATTTCATTTGCGCATCTTCAAAAATAATACCCTGCTGCTCCATGCATTCATGAAAATTCTTAAGGTGCTGGTCTGACCTTCTATCTATATTTCCATTGAATGTAGGAAAATAGGTATTCCATTCATGAAATGAAGGGACATGATTTTGATAACCAACAATAGAAGAAATATTTAGTGGGGCAAATTGGTTGGCCAAGAATGAAGGAATGACCATTTTGAAAACCCCCTAGGTGAGTGATCTTAGTTTTAAAGGTAGGGAAATCTTTCAGTTGTTTTAGCATCAGAGTGAGTATGGGGTTGTTTGAAAGCCAGGGTAAGCAAATAGAGATATAGATAGTGGGGTCACCATGGTGTTTACCATAAAATGAAACAGTGGAGTCACCAAGGTGAGAGATCTTTAACCCACATTTCCCTTGCTCACCTAACAAAGGGACTATAAAAGTTTGTCATACCCAGGGAAAAATATTCTAATCCGTTCCTTGGCAATGACACTAGAAAGATGTTGTGGCTTTTTCTAGAACCTAGAGCACAAGTGCCTAAGGAGATATAGAAAGCTTCCTAGAGACAAACTCTAGGTTGATTGTAGACAGTCCCTAGGACATCTTAAATAGGTGTGCTTGGAAGAATTTCTGAGAGGGGTTTTTGCAGCGTTGCAATTGTCACGTAATTAAAAAGTAATAAAGGGGGCTTGGTTCAATAGTCTGCCATCCAAGTAACCTAGAGATGATACATGGATCCAAATTCTCAAGGGGTAAATCGGGCCAACCTCAAAGAGAAATGTCTGTTCTGGTGGCCGACACACAACAATAGGTAGCTTTATATTGAAGTTGTAGTAAAGTGAAGAGGAGGAAAGGAAGGAGGGAATTCGATGCAGGGATGTAGATAAGACATAATCCTAAGCAACAATGCGTTGTGGCTTCAGAATTCTGCTGCCAAAACATGGGGGATAACCACCCAGTCTAGACCTTAAGACAATTCCTTTTCTGTTTAAAGTGGTGGCTCTGACTGGGGATAATGGGACCAATTTCCCAATGTGGGTTTTAAGATGAGAGTGGGTGGTTCATGAGTGTTTTTGCAATAGAATAATGATAATCTAAGTAACTTATTCTATGATGCAATTTCTCTAACTTGACTTATTCTAATATAAACCCGGGTGTTCTTGCATGGTATGCGATCTACAAAGATATCCTTTTAACATGTGATAATAAAGATTGAACACAACTAAATGGAGATGATAACGTAAAAGATAATTCCTTTGACTAAAAAGTTAGTCAAAGGAATTTATAAAATATATCACATGTCTAATGAGTTATATATGAAAATAAAAACCTCAGTTATGGCATCAATACAAAAGTGCAATTAATGCTTCACATAAATAATAAATCTCACATATAATTCATGAAAAGAAAGTTTTGCCACTAATTAAATGTAAACAGAATTATGCATACATGATAATAGTACCAGATGTATGAAGTCTTGCTCATTTGACAAATGATAGACCAAATTATTCCTTCAAATAAAATTGTCTCAAGAATACAAAAGTGAATCAACAAAGGAAAGTAGTCTGATATCTAAAAGAAAAGATCATGTTCCATCATTTCACCAAAGCATTCATAAACTTACAATAGTGCATTCTTTGCAAATTTTTTTGATAAAATTCTGGACCTTGCAAATGTTTTTGATAAAATTCTGGACCCTTCTCTAAATGCATGAGAAGGGTATAAATACTATTCTAACTAAGTATGCAAAAGTAGATTATACAAAATTTGAGGAGGTTTCAAACAACCTTCCTCCTACATAAGTAACTAACTCCAAAAATAAACAAAGATCAACTAAACAAAATGAAGAGGATGACTTGCTATCTTCCATCTTGTCCTTTAAATCGCAAATATCGATATCGGTTGAATTTGAGGAGGTGGCCCGAAATGAGATTTGAGCTGTTCTGTAAAGCTTGCATCGGTAAGAGGTGGCAACATCCTTTGAGTCGCATGGAGGGAACAGTTGAGGGTCATGATCTGGCTATGTGGCTTGACCAGATACTACGAATATGACTCCCAGTTGGTCGTAGTCTGTTTCATAATTGCATCTCTTTGTTTCCCCGCTTTTTCTTGCCCGCCTTTACTCAGAGCAGTTAAGTCGGGCATTTCTTTTGAATTACCCTCCTTCAAGAGATTGGTAGTGAACAGGGTATGATTTACTTCCTTAATGATGTTCTTTGATACTCCAACTGCCCTTGCGACTGCCAACTTGACCTATTTTATCCTAACATCCCAATTAGTGAAGAGGATGTCTTTGTGAGTTTCCTCAATCTTAGGTAGATTGGCCTTCTTTCCCTCTTCTGATTCTTGCCATTCAATGAATTCAGAGATTTTGGTGTTTAAATCATTTAAACTCCATTCTCTGATCAATTGCTCTCTCTGTGAGCTGGTCACTAGTAATTAGGTAGGGAGTGATGTGTGATAGCTTTTGACAGAAATACTCTTATTACTTGACTAGAAGAGAATTTAGTTCTAGAGCCTCTTTGATGAATTCCTTAGCAGTAGGAACATCCTTGTACCTGTCCAAGGATTGTTGTAATTCATGAAGCTACACGTTTTTGGCCAATAAGTCAGCTTCATGGCTTATTTTCAAGAATTCCATGTCCCGCTGCAATTATGCGAGTTGCTCAGCTGCCTGCTTGTTTGCGCTTGTTTTTTATGTCTCGAGCTCTTGTTCGAGCTGCACAATTCTTTCCTCCCTTTCCTTTAGTAGAGTAGATACCTAAGTGGCCTTATCCATGGTGGCCGACGCATATGCTCCTATGAATTGTGATAGTCTAGTCAAGTTTTCGGCTGGATTGAAAGGTATGTCCTTCCAGACAACATCCATTAGCTCATCTCCAGGTGAGAATTCAGGTGCATCTACCCTTCTCCTTTTCCTTTGCCTTCGGACTACAACCTTGTGGAGAAGGCTATAGAATACATCAAGTGGAGGTATCTTCGTCACTTTCAGAACAATTTCTGATGTGGGCAGAGCAGGGATGATTTCAACATGTTGGGATGTTATTGCTTCTTGATCCATAGGTGTAGATTGTTTGCCGATAGACTTGGGTTGTGTATCTTGATGAATTTTCAGAGGAGTCTTGAATTCCTCTGTTTCTTGAGTATTTGGAGCTTTGGGATGTCTTGCAATTTCTAATTGAATTGATCCCATTCCTACTCCAAACTAGTGCCTTGGGCTTCTGAACTTGTCTTTGTGGCTGGAGTGTCCATTAGCTATTTTTCAATTGGCTTCCTCTTGGACTCAATCGTATTGTCTGCATCATGGAATTTCCTTGTGTCTGCTGTATTCTTAGTGTTGACCTGAGAGTCCTTTTGAGAGCTAGGGGTTGTGCTATTGATAATGTTAGTTGGGGTAGGCTTATCCTCGGGCTTTAATAGATGCATTGGAATGACTTGAAGCCTCTCATTCCTGAATTCCTAAAATCTTTGAAAATCTTCAGGTTTCAGGTTAGCCTTTTCCCATTCAAGTGCTTGCTTGAAAGAAACTACTGACTATAACAAATCCTCAAAGTAATTATCTCCATGATTGTATGCCTTGAGCTATAGTCATGTAGTGACATTGTATGCCACTTTGTTTGGATCGAATTGCCTTGTAGGAAATGTATGAAGCCCAAGGGCTTCCATTTGTGATGATTCTTTAGTAGCATGAAGAAAATTAGCTAAAGTAAAAGAGCCACATTTGATAGGGAAAGTAGGCCATAATGACTTCTTGCTATCTTTAAGAACTTTAGTCAGGCCCTTTCCCACAGCCTGGTAGGCAATCTCCCTTGCTAATAGCTTATCAAAAACATATAAGGGAAGGACGCGTGGATCAACAGTGCCATCAAAAACCCTAATGTAGGTGAACCATTCCTCAATGAAATATTTGCCTACAACAAGCATGTATGTTGCAACTTCTTGGGAAAGCCTAGGGGCTTTCTTATTGAAAATTATTTGGTGCAGGGGCAACACGATAGAATGAAATATCTTTTAGAAGTGAGGTATGTAATGTGATTCTCTTATTTGTTTATGACTAAGATGGATTGGGTAAGGATCTTGTATGGTCCATTTCCAACCCATGGTTGAAAATGTCATGCAAAAAAAGTTAGCCTCCAACACAGAAATAGAAGGGAGGGAGGTTATCTGAAGAGGAGGCTTTCTTTTGTCGATATTTAGTAATGGAGGTGGTTAAGTTGTCAGATAGGATAGAAGGCCAATTCATGATATAGGAATTAACACAAGCATCGATCAAGGGAATTGATTCTATTGAAAACTTAGTGTTATTTGGTAGTCCATACAGTTTACATAACATTGCTGCTGCATAATTGTAGGGGTTTTCCAAAGAGGCTATTGCATACATACCCGATTTGTCATATTTGAATTTTTTATCTAACATTCTCCAAGTCTGAATTAACTTGAAGGGGTCTGGATTATTCTTTTCGAAATTAGCCATAAATGTGCTATCATAGATTTCCTGTGGGTTAGGTATGTGATACATGGCCTTCAAGTCTTCTGCCTTGAATGATCCTAGGAGCTCCATCCTTGTGTTTTTGAACTGCCTATCTTCAATGATAAGGTTTTCTACCACCCATCTGATCATGTCTGTGTAGGGAAGGATTTTGGCTCTTTCTCCTATCCTATGAAGGAAAGAACAGGAGGCATCCCTACATCAAGGTCCTGAAGGCTTTGTCGACCCAGCTGTTTCTCTTTGTTGGCTTAGTGGGGCTTTACCTAGGTTCGGAAGTGATTTAGCGAAGCAAATCCCAGTACTACTGGCCCTTTCAGCAACAGTCCATGGAGCACCAACTAAGGTCTCACCCGAAGTAGTATGGGAGGGTGCTAGAACCAGGTTTCTGCACCCTGGGGATGTCTGATATGAGGTGATTGGAACACTGTCCAACCTTCGCACTTACTGCGCTCCACGCACCTGCGGGCACCTCACGCCCTGTGATACTGTCTTCACGTAGGTCTAGCCACAACGCGACCCATGTTTTCCACCCAAGTCTCCCTTAATTAGTCTCTGTTAACTGCTTACTTGGATTAACTTCACATATAAGCATTCATACAAGTATTCAACAAGTGCGCATAATAAATGAACAACTTAAAAGTAAGGCATAACATTCAAACACGGATTTAAGAACAGATGCACATAATAAACTTCTCTTTATTATCTTTCAAATCCAAGTACAATCCCACTTACAGACCCGGCTTCTCCCTACGCACTCAGCTGTAGGGGTCTGCGCACTTAGCTGCGGACTCTACTAGGCCTCTGTGCATTCAGCTGCAGAGCCTCTTCCTACTACTATGACCCAGTACACTTCAACTTTCCCTCTATTCTCTTACCATGCCTTTGCTATTCTATCTATTCTCTTCAGTACTAAAAAACTGTCTTTACACTTAGAGCCTCGCTCTATTTATACAATCCCATGGTTTTTGGACCATGGGTAGGCCAACATAACTTTACATTATTCTACCATTCTTAGGGCGGACAACCCTATGACTCATCCTAGACTTTCACGCTCCGCTCCCGTGCTTTGCGGAGTCTTACAATACACTTGACCATAACTTGGGCTTTAAGCCCCAAAATCTGCTACGGGGGATCCCATGCCCAACAACCCCCCAAAAAAATCATCGTGACTCATCCTGAGACACTCTGTTGGTGCGTCGAACTTTGCGTGGAGTCCATCCAGCAGGTCTCGCGCAACTTGGGTGTCCACGACACACTGTTCTACTATCTTCTGTACTTGTTGCACGCATATCTCTGAACCTTCATGAGCAGGGTCACATTCCTGTCTAACCACATAAACTTCCTGCATTTGTGCCAACTTTCCTTCAATGGTAGCTGTAATTGTGAAAGCTTCATCGACCCATGGTTGGATGCGCGCTTTAAGTAGGGCTTCTTTTTTTCGAACGACGTCTAATTGGTACTTCAGTGCCCTTGCCTGCTATAGTTTGGTGAGTCATTGAGTAAGGAAAATCGTCTGCACGGTCCCTCGGACACTGTCATACTTCTGCTGCAATTCTCACGCCTCTATCTCTAGGCGCTGTAGGTTTGGATCTTCCTGCAGGTATGTAAGCATGGTTAGTGCTTGATCCAACATCCTAGTGCAGTCCTGTACCGCTTGGCCAATTTTCTCCAACCCTGTTTAGATAGCACGAGCATGCTGCTCTCTGACCTCTGGGGGCATGGAAGGATGCGCCTTAAACCCTAGCTTGGTGATCTACAGCTTCAACTCCAACTAAACCTTCGCTGTTTCCTCCCTAGCCTCGCAGACTCTGGCCGCAAATCTATGGACCCGTTCTGCTACTGGTCGTTCTACCAGCATGGCCAACTCTAGGATGCTCCTACATGCATCCTCTACTGCCTAAGCCAGTCCGTGAGCCTACGCAACCAACTCACCACATTGGAGGCTGAGCTGATCCTTGTTGATTTTCTTCTTATTCAGGACCTGGATCGTGTGGCCTTCCCTGGCGCGAAGCTCTGGGATGACCCCATCCTGTAACTGGTACAAGGTTTCACATGATAGGGCTGCCAAGTTTAAGCCGATGCCTTTCATGTTGCTCATCACAGCCTGGTCAACCTCGCTTACTGCTGCTAGGGCACCTTCGAGCAACACGAAAGGGTTGTCCCTACATGTGCGCAATGTTTGTCTGGCTTTTGCGGTTCCTGCTGTGATATACGGAGCCATTGTACCTATTGGGGGGTACTGTACCTATAAGCCTTGTAGCTGCGCACTGAGCGCCCCCAACATAGTGTTCTGCTCCATCCTCATTTCCTAGATCACGTCCTTTGTGACCTTGTGAATCATTTCATTGATGTCAAACAGATCACCTTTTGTGAGTGTGATCGGGTCGACGGACATCTTTGTTGCCTTTACCTTCTTCCTGGGAGCTGTTTTCTCAGGGACGTGTGGCCACTTGAGTTTGGTTGATGTTGAACTAGGGTCTGCACACTCTTTTATCCTATCCACTTCCCCAGTCTGCTGCACCATGGACATCTCCTGGCCCTCCTCAGGCTCTTTTGTTGGCGCTTTTGTGGTTTCTACTGTCTGCACTGCTGCTGCTGCATCAGCCATCTTCTGCTGTGCGACTGCTTCATGTTCCTGGCACCTATTTTCAGCCAGCTACGTGATGCACAACTTGGTGTCCTTCTTTGTTTGCTGGGCTGCGACCTTCTCCATTCCTACCGAGTCCGGAGCACGCCACTCCAGAGGCCATGACTCCATTACTGCAAAGATCATTTCATCCATTGCGATGAATGAAAGCTTCACCCATTTCTGCACCGGATCCTTGTGTGCCTGGATATACAGGTTATGCATATCTGCCTTGAACTCTGCCGAGCTCTGTAAGCTGTTATAAACCATGGGAGCAGGCACGACCTTCGATTGATCCACATTCGGATGCTCGCCTCCATGAACACCCATAACACCTTCATCTTGTCAATCCTCTTCATGTCTTTTGTAGCCCAGAGCGAGGTGTGCCTCGCGGCTTCGGGTAGATCATCCTCAATACTAGGAAACTGGCTGTCCTCTGACAGTTCCCCTACAACCAACAAGATGGATAAGAGCAACCACGCGTAGTGGAAGGTCTTACCCTGCTCCTGGGCCTCCTTGCAGTTTGTCAGAAACTCCTCGCAAAGGAACTGTTACACAACAATTTGTCACCGTCCCTGTTACCCCTTCTCCCACACCTTGGAGGACTCATTTCGGGACCTGTGAGAAGTGACATGACCTGGAAACACTTGCATTGTATTCCCCTAAGTATGAACTTTATATGCCCTGAAGACACCTTCTGCGAAATACCCATAAAACATCCCTTTTTCCATTGGCGCGGTTTCACTGTGCATCACTCGCACCAATGGGGGAAATCCTCCAAAGAGGGCGGGCCAGCTGGCTCTCTGTCTCAGAGTCGTACTCCAAAATGGGTAGTGTTTTTAACAAACCAACATCCGAAGGTTCTTCCTAACCCACTCCTGAACTGAATCTATCTTGAGTTGGTTTAGTTTGGCTTCGAATCTCCATAGGAGGGAAGTAGTTTGCCACCTCTCATGGAAGCTTCTTAGAGTTAAAGCCAATCCCATGAATATTGTGGATGATCCTAACTCCTTCTCCTCTGTCTATAAAAGCTTGTCCTTTGCCTTTGACAAGCTAGTTCCAAGTTCCAAAGTCCCAGAGTTTGAGAATTGCTAAGTTCATGCTACAAGAGCCTTCTTCATTCCCATAAGGCTAAATCTAAAGTAAGGAGATCCTTGTCCAAATAACCAAGGACAAAGAGGCTTGTTCCCATTCCCAGCAAGCTTTGCAAGACATGTGCTGCTGATCACCCAGCCAAAGGAGGATTTGACGTCAGAACTATGGTTGTATTCTTCTTTGTTTATCAATAATAGACGACTATCATTATGGTTCCACTCTTATTGTCTTTTGTAATGATGATTGAGTTATATCCTTTCTGACCGATATATAGTTGCATCTATTGGATTTTATGCTTGTGTTTGTGTCGTTCTTTGCATGTGCAGGTGTCTGTTCACGGAGATCGTGGGGATCATGACCAGTCGGAGCAAAGGAACGGGAGTGTCAACTCTTCTACAAGTACTAGCGTTGGAATCCAGGTAGGCCCTCATCATTGGTCTTTAATTTTCAATTAGGAACCTGCATGATAGCGTTTTTTGATTGTTCCTAGACCCAATCTGGGCTAGTAGGGATCGCCTCTGTCCGTAGAGGGGATTTACCTTCACAACAATTTGGCGACTCCGCTGGGGAGTTAGCTCTTTGTCTTGTTGTTTGATTTGTAAACTTTAGACGGAGCCTGAAGTATGACCAAATAGCCTTCGAAATGCTATTGCTTTGCATTAGCGAAGTAGATCAATGCCACTTCAGTCCATCTCCGGTTTGGTTTACGAACTAAACGGCTTGGAACTTGCCTTGTTTCTTGGTTTTTCCTGCTTGGTTAGCCTTTTGAGTTGAGTTCTTGTGCTGCTTCTTATCACTTGGTGTACCTGGATACTGTTGGCCTAGCTTTGGCTTGTTTGTTTTTTATTTTTCCATAGCAAACTTGACTGGCGCGCTTTTATAGCGTTACAGTCACACCAATTGGCGCTAGTTGCTCATTGACAACCCGTGCCAATCCCTGAAAGGCGCTAGTTGCAGCCTGAGAGTCGCGCCAGGCCTGGGAACTTTTGAAGTTTGCTTGGTTCTGAGCCTCTTGAGCTTGGTTTTGTTTAGGGTACCTTTTTTCGACTACTTGAGTGTGTTGGAGTGTTGTTTGACTGGCTTTGATCGTTACCCTTTGGGTGTTTGCTTTTTTCCATCGATTTCACATTTCTAGCCCTAGGGCATCTAGTGGCTTTGTATGTCGAGCCTTCCTTAGGTGTTTTCATCTTCTAGTGGCCTAGTCGACTCTCTGATTACTCCCTTGCACTTGTTTGGTGGTTGTAAATCGCTTTATTGTGTTATTTGGGTGACTTGCTCCATTTTCACTCGAATTCCACTTCGTTTCGCTTTGAGCCTAGATTACACGGCTCATTGGTCTCTTTGGGATTTTTCTCGTTCTTTGGAGGTTTGCTTTGTGCTTTAGGGATCTGAATGTGCTTGTATTGAGTAGAATTTGTTTGTCATCATTTCTCAAAGTTTGTTTAGTGCATTTTGCCATCAACATAAAAGAAAAAATCTCTTTTGCTTTGTATTAGTTAATGAGAATTAAAGCTTTTCATTATCATTAGTGATTAGTGATCTTGAAGAAAAGTTTGTTAATTTCCATTAGTTGCATGAGAGAGGTTCTTTGTTGTTTTGTGATCATTTCGTTTGTGTGAAAGCTCTCAAACCCTCTCGTAGCTAGCATTCATCAAATGAAATGATATATTGTGGCATATAGTTTGCATTTAGGAAATTTTGAGACATTACATACGGTAAGGCCTGAAAACTGAAACATAATCAAGATCAACTTTAAAATGAACTGAATGAACCTAACAACGCATTGGAACATAACGCACACTTTTTAGAGGTCTAGGCTAGAGACGTGCTCTGGTGTCGTTAAACCTAGTCACTTTTGTTTCCACTCAAGGTTGGGTGATTCCTCCTTTTGTGGTTCAATAATGGTCTAGTACGGACTTGTGCTCCCACGTACCATCGAGTATATGGGGAGACCCCACTAGGTTATCATCCTTTATCCATAGGAAGCTATGTCTGCCGCGTTACGACCCGTAACGCACCGAACACAACATTTAGGAAGATTGACTACCGTACGAAAAGTCCTTGGTTTTCATACGATTGCCAAGGTGTATATGCAGTTTTACGGATTGTCTGGTAAACCTTTTGCCTAGTTCTCCAGAGTAGTCACTTTTTGATCCTTTTCGGACTCCCTAAAAGAAAAGGCTCGTCTGAGCACTTGTCACTTCAGGCTCATTAAACATTCGAAGGTGACTAGAGTCATCTTTTGTCCTTTTCTTGACTCTTTAAAGATGAAAAGGTCAAGTTATGTCCTTGTGTCTTAAAATTTATTCGGCCACGTTCACACTTACCCTGTTAGATCTTGTTTGCATTAGTTTGAGTAGGGTCCTTTCTCGTTAGTTTGTCTAGGATTTTTTGAATCAAATCATCCTGGCGGAATCATCGATCCCGTCTCCCATCCCTAGTGACCAAGGGTCTCCTTCTTCTGCTGCTCCTGAGACACCGGTTTGTAGTGACACTTTCCCCGTTATTCCGAGTTTCCAACCGCTGAACTCTCGTGCTCCAGAAGAGGATTTTGACGATCTACATTAGAACCCTGTTTGGGAGCCTTCCGAAGAGGATACTCATTTTACTCCTACTGGTTTTTCGGTCCCAATGTCTTCCTCGGACATGGATGACACATCTCCTATCGCGAGTGAGACACCCGTTGTGATGAGTGTCGAAACTTCTATCTCGGCCGTAACCCAACCCTTCACTGTCACCCCTCTCGGTGTCACGTTGCCCTTACGCTATAGGGCTTTGAGGGATATTATGGGTTCTAGGAACTCCTCCTTAGGTACCATGTGGGATCACAACATCACTCCCACTACGGGATCTTTTATTCCTCAAGTTCACAATACAGTTGTCACTTCAGTCCCGACTGTTTGTGTAGCATCTTCAACGCCGGTTGTTAGTGCTGTTACGACATCTTCGATTGTAACTACTGTTGCTGGTCCATCCCACGATTCAGTAAATAGTGGCGAGTCGGTACCTACATCCGGAGTTGTCAATCCTGCACTTAGTGCCCCACCTTCTTCTAGTTCCATTCCAGCAGGGGAGGCATACAATCAATATTTGCAAGCCATCCAGAATCCGAGCGTGCAAGGTCCGAATCATTATTATGACCCCGTAGGGCCTCATATTTATATTGGATGCTTGCCATCTCAGCCTGCGGTTGAGGTCTCAGTCCCGTTAAGTGTTTCTTGGGGTACCACTCGTTATGGTGGTGGCCAAGCACCCCCTTCGGATCAAGGATCGTCTTATCAAGGTTAGCCATCTTACACGCAACCTTCTTATGGGCAGCAGTATTACGGACAATCTTATCCAGGGTAGCCTGGAGGCCCACAAGGACAACCCTTTCAGGGACAACCTTCAGCCTATGGTGGTCCATCTTTCACTTATCGTGGGCAACCCTCTGGAAATCCAGGACAACCTTATATGCAACAAGGACAACCTGGAGTCCGGCAGGGATACCCTTCCGGTCAACCCTATAGGAATCCAGGACAACCTTATGTGCAACAAGGACAACCTGGGATCCAGCAAGGGTACCCTTTTGGGCAGGGTGGTCAGCCTTACATACAACAAGGCCAACCCACTGCCCAGTCTGGTAAACCATATGGACAAGTTGGTCAACCTCAAGGTCAACCAACCATCCAGTCCGCTCAGCCATCTGTTCCGCAAGGACAACCCTCGGTTGTACAAGGACAACCTAACACCCAACAAGCTCAACCTTCTGGGCAAGTGGGTCCATCCCAAACTCAACCAAGGCAACCTTCCGGCCAGGTGGCCCAATCTCCATCCTCTCAAGGACATCTTTCTGGGCCTACACAACCGGTCATGCAAATGGTTATTACTTCTCAAGCTCATCCTGGTTTCTAGCCCCAGGCTGGTCCCCAGACCCAAACTGGTCTTCAGATGCAAGGTGGGTTTCAATCTCAACCTTCTTACCAAGCGCAGCCTGGTCCCCAGGCTTAGTATGGAGCCCAGCAACTGTATGGTTACCAGCAACCCCAGGGGCAAGCTCAGTTTACCCCGTACCAAAATTATCAACAAATGCAGGTCGCTCCTTATCAGAATTACCAGCAACAGTATGTTGCTCCTGCAGGCCAAGTTGGTAATCAATGGGGTGCTGGGGGGCAAATCCAGGGTAAGCCGTCCGGTTATGGCTATAACCCCTATGGACAGAATCCCTACGGACAGAACCCCTATGGGCTAGGTCCGTCCTGACAAAATCAATGGGGGCAACCAGCAACTAGTTGGAACTCTGGTGCTACCTCTTATCCACAGCCACAGATGTCCTTCAATCCTCAGTTACCCTTCTTAACAACATTGGAACTGCCGGATGTGTCCAAATTGACTAATGATCTATCCTTCATAATCCATTCTGGCCACCAGTTCCAACCAAGATTCCCGGTGATTGTCCCAAATTCGATGGCAAAGCTGGAGAAGACCCTCAAGCCCACGTTATGACTTACCACCTTTGGTGTTCATCAAATTCGTGGCTTGACGATTCAATTCGACTCCGCCTTTTCCAAAGGACTCCCACTGGCTTGGCTGCTAAGTGGTATATTGAGCTAACTCGCGGGTCCTTTCAAGATTTCAACTCGTTGGCAATGGCATTTCTAACTCATTTTCAGTTGCCCATTCAGTATGAGACAGGAACACATCTCCTCACGTCTCTTAAACATGACATGAATACACACATATCTGATCATATACATGAATGGAGACGGTGTCGTCGTTTGATCAAGTTTTGGATTCCTGATCAACTCCTAACCGATTGGTTTACAACCTCCTTTGTCCCTGCGATCGCGCGAGACATTGCTATGGGAGCTTGTGTAACTGAAGAGCAGGCTATTGCACGTGCTCAGTACCTCGACTTGGTTTATTCCCAGTCAGGTACCCTATATGATTATTTTCCTAACGCCCTGAGACCCGAAACATCCAAAGCTCTGCCAAAGCCATCTGTTGACGGTGTTATTGGCTCTGTAAATCCGTCTTCGAAGAAATATTCCGCGAACCCTGGGAAGCAAAAATCGAATGCTTCAAACGAGAATGCTTCTCAGGCTGTGTCTAATTCTGGAAATACTTTCGAGGTTAATGCTGTCTAGTCCACCATGGCGGATAAAGCCTCGAGAGGAAAGAAGAAGGGGAAAGCGAAGAATAAATCTAATCAACCCAAGCAGGACTCCCCTAAACCTCCACCTGAGAAAGGAGCCAAATGTAAACTGAAGTATCCTTGTATTATCTGTGACGAGGATCACTATACCAAAGACTGCCCAAGGCGGTCCGAAGTTAGTCGTTTATTGAAAGGCGCTCCTAGGACTCCTGCGGTGCTGAAAGAACCTTTCCCCTCACAACAAACGCAAATGGTGGCTGACCCATCCTCATCTTCTTCTCCCTTTGGTTCCCAAGTGTTCATGGCTGGAACAATTCCTGTTCACATTACAACTCGAGCAAAGGAATATCTATCACCTACCGGGAAAGAGCCTGAGGTCCCCTCAAGCGCTCCTCCATCCAGTTCTGGTCCACTCCATATCGAGAGACCTAGCACTGAGACACCTATTCGACCCCCTCCTAAAGGTGTACTCCGAAGATCTTCTTACAACCCTAATGCTCGTGCTGCCCAGCACTACAACATCGTTGAGGACTTAGCTTAGGCTCCGTCAGCTATGTCCACTCTAGAAGTTCTCCAGAGCTGCCCCCCCAGAGGAAGTCCTTGCTATCGGCCATTGGTGGCATCGACCCGGCCGACTCGGATTTGATCACTTTTGATCTCGAGAGCCATGTACCGAGACTACCTCACTAGATTTCCTTCCTCATTGAGGTCATCATCAATTCTAAAACGATTCATCGTACGGTCATTGATGAAGGCGCTTCAACTTGCATTATGTCTGTTGCTTGTCAGAAGGCTATTGGGTCTCCGACTTTGAGTCAGTCTCTTACAACCTTGGAAGCCTTTAACAGGAGAGAATCTCGCCCTTGCGGTATCCTCCAACGCTTACCTATTACTTTGGAAGGGAAGACTGTTGAAGTGGAAGTTGAAGTTGTCGATGCTAATCTTACTTACAACCTCATTTTGGGTCGAAGCTGGTCATATGCCATGCGCACCGTGGCTTCATCCCTCTTTCGTGTCATTCATTTCCCTCATCAGGGGAACATTGTTGTGGTAGACCAGCTCTCCTTCTTCGCTTCCTCTTCCGAAGGCAACGTGCTTTTTGTGGAGCATACCTCTATTCCATTAGAGAGTGTGGGAGCTGGGCTCTTTAAAGATCCCACCCTCATGGGTGTCTTTTCACTCCCACCTCCGAACCTCACCTCTATCAATATGATTTCGGTTCGTTTTGATCCTTAGGTCCTTCCCCCCATTGACCAGATAGAATCATGGGGCGATGAGATGCCGTTGAGTCCTACCGAGCTCAACTACGTCGCGATTGTTTCTATATCGGCTCCTCCTTCTGAATCTACTTCTTTAAGTGGAGCTCTTGACTTGTATGCTCATTCCCCTTGGCTTGGAGATTGTGCTTCTTTAGATCCTTTAAAGGAAATATTTCCTTCTGACGAAGCCATTATAGAGACCATGTCTCTCAAGGAACCCCCTTGGTTCAATCTTCACCATCGTTTCTCGTTCCTCCCTACCCATCGGGAAATTCTTGCCTGTCTCGAGCAGTTTGCTTGTTGTCTCCCTTCACAACCCCTTCAGACACCCATCCAAGTATATCAAGTGTCCTCTGAAGGGAATCTGGGAAACATCATGCAAACTCAACCGATCGACATCTCTGTTAAACCAGGGATTGTCGAGCATATCTATATTGGAGTAACTTGTACCCTTGAGGAAATTCAACTTTATATTGGTCTCTTTCACGAGTTTCATGACGTCTTTGCTTGGTATTATGAAGAAATGCACGGTATCGACCAAAGCATTGTGGTGCATGAGATACCCACGTATCCCGGAGCTAAGCCTGTTCGGTAGCGTTTACACCCCGTGCACCCCCAAAAGGCTGCAGCCATTAAGGCGGAAGTCGAAAAGCTTCTCAAGGCTGGCTTTATCTACCCCATCCCACTCACAGATTGGGTTTCTAATATTGTCCCTGTGGATAAAAAGCAAGGTACTATCAGAGTCTGTGTTGATTACCGTGATATTAATCGAGCCTGTCCAAAGGATAACTACCCCACACCCTTCATTGACCAGCTCATTGATGAGTATGCTAGAAGTGAGATATACTCGTTTATGGACGGTTTCTTTGGTTATAACCAGATTAATATCTCGCCAGCTGATCAAAACAAGACCGCCTTTATCTGTCCGTGGGGCACTTTCACTTACAAAAATCTCCCTTTCGGTCTCAAGAACGCCGGTGCTACCTTACAACGCACGATGTCTTATGCATTCCATGATATTCGACACATCGTGCAGCCTTACCTGGATGATCTTCTAGCTCATTCAGCTAAGTGTCAAGACCATCCCGCGCATCTCCGCGAAATCTTTCTCCGCTGTCGGCACTACCGTATTCGGCTCAGCCCGCATAAGTGTGTCTTCTGAGTAGAGTTTGGCAGACTTCTCGGGTTCATCGTCTCCTGAGAGGGCATCCATCTGGATCCCCTTAAAGTCGAGGCCATTTTGAATCTTCCTCCCCCTGCTTCCTTGCGACAATTACAGAGCTTGCAGGGTAAAGCAAACTTTTTACGACGCTTCATCCCGAACTATGCCGAGGTGGCCAAAGGTTTTACGTAGTTACTAAAATGAGACACCCCATTTTGATGTGATGCCATCGCTAAAGAGTCTTTCGAACATCTCAAAGCTCTCCTTGTTTCCGCTCCTTTGTTGCGTCCTCCAAATTACCATCACGATTACACTTTGTATCTGGCTGCCACTGATACCACCATTGGCATGGTTCTTGTTCAAGATGATGATGATGGCACTGAACACGTCATTTATTATCTCAGCCGCAATTTATTAGATATGGAATCTCGATATGCTTATGTCAAGAAGTTGGCATTGGCCGCCGTTTGTGCCGTCAAACGCTTCCGCCATTATATCTTGTTGCACACTACGACAGTGATCTCTGATTGCAACCCAATGACGTACATTTTGTCACGTCAGCTACTGGGGGGCAAGTACTCAAAGTGGATTGTTGTCCTCCAAGAGTTCAACTTGGAATTCACTACTACCAAGTCCAAGAAATCGCTTGTCTTCACTGAATTGTTGTGCTCTTTGCCATCTCTTGCCGCACCCTCTCGGTTAGAGGATCACATTCCGGACGAAACTCTCTTCCTAATCAGCACCCATGATCCCTGGTATGGGGATATCATTGTCTATTTACAGACATCCTCTTTTCATCCCGAGACATCTAAGGATGCTCGATGACGGATCCGCCATCAAGCCCAACCATATCGCATTGTTGGGGACACCCTGTACCATCTTGACGTTGATTCTATTCTCCGCTGATGCTTAACACTCGAAGAAGCCGAGAGAGTTCTAAATGACTGCCACTCTAGTGCCTGTGGCGCTCACATGTCCGGATATGCCACTTCACAGAAAATCCTTCGCGCTGGTTACTTTTGGCACTCCATCTTTAAGGATTGTATTCTTGCCGTCCGCTCTTGTCATGAGTGCCAAATTTACCAGTGGAAGATGCGTGCACCTCCTGCTCCACTGCACCCTGTTGTTACCGTCAGCCCTTTTGCGAAATGGGGCATCGATTATATGACCTGTAACCCTCACTCAGCCTGGGGGCATGGGTATATCATCATTGCTATTGATTACTTCACGAAATGGGCCGAGGCGATGCCTACGTTGTCCGAAGACGGTCACATCGCGGCGCAGTTGTTATTCAATCATGTTATCTCACGGTTCGGAGTCCCTCAAGCCATCATCACTGATCATGGGAAGCATTTCCGTAATCATATGATGGCTGAGCTTACAACCCATTTCGGCCTACGGCATGATAGTTTGACTCCATACTATCCTCAGGCCAACGGTCAAGTAGAAGCCATTAACAAGGTCTTGGTTACGATGCTTCAACGAACCATTGGCATGCATAAGTCCGACTGGCACTTGATGTTGTTCTCTGCCTTATGGGCCTACCGAACCTCTGTGAAGGATGCCACCGGTTTCACTCCTTTCCAGTTGGTTTATGGACTGGAGGCTACCCTTCCTATTGAGTGTGAGATTCCTTCGTTAAAATTAGCCGTCGAATTGCTCCCTGACACTACTCTGGTAGAGGAACGCCTTCTTTACCTGGAGCGGCTAGACAAGACTCGTCGACTAGCCTCTTTAGCTATCGAAGCACAGAAGAAGTGAGTGAAAACTCACTTCGATCACACTGTTCATCCTCGCTCTTTTGTTGAGGGATATTTAGTCCTGCTCTACGATCAAGCCAATGATAAGCTGGGGGCAGGAAAATTCGAGCCCATGTGGCACGGGTCTTACATTGTAAAGAGAGTTTTGCAAAAAGGGGCCTACGTGCTTATTGACTATGAAGGGAATCCCCTGGATAAGCCCCAGAATGGACTCTACTTGAAAAAATATTATGCATAATTCCAGGCACTCTATTTTCTGTACATACGTGTGCTTTAGCAAGTGTGTTGTGTGTGCATGTTAAATGTTTTTGTTTTGGTGTGTCGGCGTGATTGTTGCTTATTGTGTCCTTTTTGCTTCTTGGGCAGATGTCTGGTTTGCCTTACGTTGGTTTTGCTGATGGTGCCTCCCACAGTACACACAACTTATCCTCTACGACATGGGTGATCTACGATCCTCATGGTGAGTTAGTAGACCTTCAAGGGGTTTGTCTAGGTTGTACCACGAACAATGTTGCTGAGTAGAGTGCTGTGATTGAGTTACTAGCCGAGGCGATTCATCTCGGTATTCGAACATTGCTTGTGAACTTGGACTCTCAGCTTGTCATCCACCAACTCAATGGGCGTTATTCCGCCAGAGACCATCAAATTTTAAGGTTATATTTATGTGTTAAGTTGTTAGAAAGGGATTTTGATTTCATTACATATCAACATATTCCAAGATGATTTAATACATTAACCGATGCATTAGCTAATTATGTATTGGACAGACATTTGCATAACATGTAATTTAAAATAGCATAAGAAGCATAGAACACAATAAACCATAAAACATATGTATATATATATATATGTCCAGATGTTTGCACCACGTGCATCATCAAAAAATAATACATGTTTGTCTTAGTACATTCGGAGACAACATGCCTCTCAAAAAATATGCGTGGAGATAAAGCCTAGATATCTAATCCCTATGGTGCTCATGGTAGCATGTCACTGCCCGCACTAGGCATCTCAAGAGTTGGTGGATGCGATTGGGCACCCCCACCATGTGCCTCTGGTACGCTAACGGGACATCCGCTAGCTGAGCATAATCCAGGATCCCTCGAGTGATACCCTCAAGGTTCTGGATGAGTTCTCCCCCCTCAGCACCCTCCTCCTAAGGATCTGCTGTAGGCTGGTTTCTCCTCGCAATAGGAGACATGTCGGCTGGGCGCTCTGGGCCAACATCTGCATATGCATATAATTGTTATTAGAACAAGCATGTGTTAACAAAAAAAAATCATAAAACACAAAATCAAAAAAGAGGTCATACCTATCTCCTCATCGCAATCCTCTCCCTCTGGCAGCGGGAGATCAGGGTTGCCTGTGAAGTCAGTACCTGCATACGGCCAATCCTCGACCATGATCAGTTGGCGGCGAAGCCACCCAAAAAACTCTAGCCTCCATGACATTTGCTGGCCTCCCCCCCCTCTAGGCATAAGTGCCACCCAACGAGCCATTCTCGGCTCTCGAGGTACCAGATCACGTATAAAGGCCCCTTGGCCCTGAAAGATTGGTACACGTTCCAAAATGAACATCACCAGAATGGAACCATACCCAAACTGCTGCAGCTTGCCACGCTTACCTTTTGTAAGCTGCCTCTTCATGTTGGTCGTCACCCTGCCACCCAATTGAAGATGGTTGGAGTCAGACACTCTGTAGCTAGTATAAGTTGGTTCTTTGTTGCTTCGTGGGGTGCCTGTGCTCCCGCAGCTCGTGTGATGGTGAACAATATTGCTTTGAGTATTAGGTCCGGAATAGTGGCGATATCCACTTTTGAGCTGCCAGATACAAATTTTTCCCCTGGGAAAACTTGAGCCATCACCTCCTCCATCTTCTCACCGGATGGCCTGCTACCTGTCAATAGGGGCACCGGCCCTCTGCGCGATAGTCCTGTGATGAAATAGACATCAGATACGTCCAGTTCCAGTACTTGGTCTCGTATATGAAACACTTGATCGCGTTCATCCCAAAGGTTGATTAAGTATCGTAAGAGCCGTTGTGGAGGTAAATCCCCTCTTCGGACAGAGGCGATCCCTACTAGCCCAAATGGGGTTTAGCAACAATCAAACAACGCTAACACGCAGGTTCCTAATTGCAAATAAAAGACCGATGATGAGAGCCTAGCTGGATTCCAATGCTAGTACTTGTAGAAGGGTCGTCGCTCCTGTTCCTTTGCTCCAGCTGATCACAATCCCCACGATCCTCATGAACGGACACTTGCACATGCAAAGAACGACACAAATACAAGCATAAAATCCAATAGATGCAACTATATATCGGTCAGAAAGGATATAACTCAATCATCATTACAAAGACAATAAGAGTGGAACCATAATGATAGTCATCTATTATTATTGATAAACAAAGAAGAATACAACCATAGTTCTGACGTCAAATCCTTCTTTGGCTAGGTGATCAGCAGCGCATGCCTTGCGAAGCTTGTTGGGAATGGGGAACAAGCTTCTCTCTCCTTGGTTACTCGGACTAGAATCTCCTTACTTTAGATTTAGCCTTATGGGAATGAAGAAGGCTTCTTGTAGCATGAGCTTAGCAATTCTTAGACTTTGGGACTTAGAATTTGGAACCCTAAGACCAACTTGTCAAAGGCAAAAGGACAAGCTTTTATAGATAGAGGAGAAGGAGTTAGGATTTGCACAATATTCATGGGGTTTGCCTTATCACTAAGAAGATTCCATGAGAGGTGGAGAGCTACTTCCCTCCTATGGAGATTCGAAGCCAAATTGACCCAACTAAATATAGTTTCAGTTCATGAGTGGGTTAGGAAGAACCTTCGTGAGTTTGTTTGTTAAAAACTTTACCCAACTGGGCTGGCACGAGTGTGACTCTGAGACAGAGCACCAGTTGGCGCACCCTCTTTGGAGGATTTCCCCCATTGGCGCGAGTGATACACAGTGGAACCGCACCAATGGAAAAAGGGATATTTTTATGGGTATTTTGCAGAAGGTGTCTTTAGGGCATATGAAGTATATGTCTAGGGGAATACAAGGCAAGTTTTTCCAGGTCATGTCACTTCTCACAGGTCCCGAAACGAGTCCTCCAAGATGCGGGAGAAGGGGTAACAGGGACGGTGACAAATCACTGTCTAACAGATTCCCCCTAAAGCATGAGGCCCGAGAGAGAGAGAGGGGTGAAATGCTTTACAAGAACATGGCCAACTGAAAACACTGCTGCCAGAGAACCTGCATGAAGAAGTACAATTGATATCTCAAGTACATGATGTATGTGGTATGGGCGTAGAAATCCATAGCAGAGTACATAAAAATCTGGATCCAAGGTATGGACGCAGCCATCCAGTGAGGATCGATAAACAGACACAGGCATGGTCACAGCCATCAAGTGAATGAGTCATGTAATGATCATAATAATCCACAAAATTGCAACCTGGATCTCAACAGACAAAATCCAGGGTCTTGCGCTCCATCTTGACCTGAACAAAGTACAAGTTCAAGCATGCGAATATGGGAGTCGAAGTCGAACATGCAGGAACATCGTCTGATTACCATTCAATGATGAAAACTATTAACAGACGCGAGAGGTACCACCAATAATGACAATGGTCCTCAAGGTACTATAGGTACAATCTATGACGTGCGAATCAATGAGCCGACGTCGAACATCCATAGAATCATTCGATCGGAGGCCAATGATGAAAACCTCGCGTCGAACACGAAAACCTGCCATTGAGGCATGCAGGCTCCAAGGCACCTGAAGGGAGTCTCTAAGTCAACTTCTTGGATGATGAGCTAAAGTCAATAGGAAGTGGCCTTGATCGAAGGTGGGCCATAGTGTTTCCCACATCATCGACGTGAGACAGAGAAGGATAAGATGTTTGTGAATTAGGATTATGTGAGTTATCAGAGGGAGGTTGAGTATTCTGCAGAGGTCAACTTCTCTTGAACATATTGGCGGCACAACAATGGACTTGGCAGTATTTGACATCAAATGATCAGAGGTCATGGTGACAAGGCAGCGAGCAGATGAGAGGTCAAACAGGATAACCCAAACCCACTGAGGCAAGTGAAATGAGATGAGATGTCCCCACCTATACATGAACGTAGACAAGTGCCATGTTCAAGAGTGACATACTGCCGACACGACAATAATTGTGGTTTCATTTTCCCCACCATTTCTGGCGAGTACCTCAGTTATTTTTTGATGACAAGCTTGATGGGGATAGCATATGCTTGAAAGGCATCATTTCGACGAAACCCAATGTCATTAAGTTTTAATGAGTCTGACAAAGGAAGAACTCAGCGTCTTTTCATGTTTAGAGAGTTTGAAAAGACAGCAGAAAAGTAAACTCCAAGGGTGTCCTTTTTCGTAAAGTTGTGTCTCTCGAGCTCGAAAAAGTATAAAACAATGCTCGAAAGAACCGCTCAATCATTACGATCGAGGAGTACTTTTCATAAGTAGTGATTTCAATCTGAAAAGGTAAAAAAGTGATCGAAACCACGTCGCTTCATAACCGTTAACGAACCTAAAACGACAAGGGTCCGACAATCATTTCGTTTTTTACACGGTCGGAAAAGGGTTTAAAGACGACTGCCTCTCATTTACATTTAACGAGTCGAGAGGAACAACTTGGCGTTCTTTTCATGTTTAGAGAGTCAGAAAAGAGAAAAAATATGACTCCAGAGTGACTTTTTCGTGTGTTTACCGAGTTTGAAAAAGTATAAAATACAACTTGTTTCGTCGCCTAAGTCGCACAAACACCTGTCGCTGCACAAAAACCATGTAAAATCCATTTTCGACACAAATATACATTAAAATATTCATAAGAAGACTTTTTAAAACCTATTGAGGGTCAAAAAGCTATAAAATAGGTGAAAATGGTAAAAACAAGAAATTACTTTTCACTTTTACCTCATTGAGAGTGACATTAGTGCTTTTGGTGTGCGATCTTTAGGCGACGATTGCGACAAATCCGAGTGACCATTCGGAGCGCCGTCAGTTACAGGTAAGAGGCCTCTTCCCCTACTCCATTTTTGTCCATTTCAAATTTGCTTTAGGTTGTTTTTTCATCCCTAGTGGAGTCGCCAAATTGTTGTGGAGGTAAATCCCCTCTACGGATAGAGGCGATCCCTACTAGCCCAAATGGGGTCTAGCAACAATCAAACAACGCTAACATAGAGGTTCCTAATTGCAAATAAAAGACCGATGATGAGAGCCTACCTGGATTCCAACGCTAGTACTTATAGAAGGGTTGTCACTCCCATTCCTTTGCTCCAGTTGGTCACAATCCCCACGATCCTCGTGAACGGACACCTGCACATGCAAAGAACGACACAAATACAAGCATAAAATCCAATAGATGCAACTATAAAGGATATAACTCAATCATCATTACAAAGACAATAAGAGTGGAACCATAATGATAGTCATCTATTATTATTGATAAACAAAGAAGAATACAACCATAGTTCTGACGTCAAATCCTCCTTTGGCTGGGTGATCAACAACGCATGCCTTGCGAAGCTTGTTGGGAATGGGGAACAAGCCTCTCTCTCCTTGGTTACTCAGACAAGAATCTCCTTACTTTAGATTTAGCCTTATGGGAATGAAGAAGGCTTCTTGTAGCATGAGCTTAGCAATTCTTAGACTTTGGGACTTAGAATTTGGAACTTGAAGACTAACTTGTCAAAGGCAAAAGGACAAGCTTTTATAGATAGAGGAGAAGGAGTTAGGATTTGCACAATATTCATGGGTTGGCCTTATCATTAAGAAGCTTCCATGAGAGGTGGAGAACTACATCGCTTCTATGGAGATTCGAAGCCAAACTGACCCAACTCAATATAGATTCAGTTCATGAGTGGGTTAGGAAGAACCTTCGTGAGTTTGTTTGTTAAAAGCTTTACCCAACTGGGCTGCTGGAGTGAGTGCAACTCTGAGACAGAGCACCAGCTGGCACGCCCTCTTTAGAGGATTTCTCCCATTGGCGCGAGTGATACATAGTGAAACCGCGCCAATGGAAAAAGGGCTATTTTTATGGGTATTTTGCAGAAGGTGTCTTCAGGGCATATGAAGTATGTGTCTAGGGGAATACAAGGCAAGTGTTTCCAGGTCATGTCACTTTTCACAGGTCCCAGAACGAGTCCTCCAAGATGCGGGAGAAGGGGTAACAGGGACGGTGACAAATTACTGTGTAATAAGCGCTCTAGCTGAGCTCGTAGATAGGACGTGAGGAAGTATTTATTTAGCCCGCAATTTCTAAGGGCTTCCATACAGTCTTCATCAGCTATGGCCAATTCGTCTACTTTGTCATGCTCTCTTTCCTTCCATTGGAGTACCATTTTGCTTGTTTCCTTGTAACCATAAGGTGAAAAACAATGATTAGATCTTTGGAAAACTTAAAAATGCATTGGAATTGCTTTAAAGTTGTTAAAATTTGAAACAAGGGTGCGCTCGGCCGTTGGCGCGACTGTTTCTAAAACAGTCGCGTCCATGGGTGCGAGCCTTTGGAGAAAAAGGGCCCATTGGCGTGGGTTCGTGCCCGATACCTGCGCCAATGGGCGCAACCCTATTTTTTAAAAATCCCTCCATAGAGGATGATAAAACAAGCTAAGGCAACTAAAAAATGGAAAAAAATGGAGTAGGAGAGGATGCCTCTTACCTGGAACTGACGTCGCTCTGAATGGTCTCATAGATTCGTCGCAATCGTCGCCCGAAGATCGCACACCAAAAGCACTATTGTCACTCTCCAATGAGGTAAAAGTAAAAAGTAATTCTTGTTTTTACCATTTTCACATGTTTATAGCTTTTTTAACCCAAAATAGGTTTTAAAGTCCTTTTTATGAATATTTTAATATATATTTTTGTCGAAAATGGATTTTACACTTGTTTTTGTGCAGCGACAGGTTTTTGTGCGACTTAGGCGATGAAACGAGTGGAATTTTATACTTTTTCGGACTTGGCAAATACACGAAAATGTTACTATGGAGTCATCTTTCTGCTCTTTTCTGACTCTCTAAACATGAAAAGAATGCTGAGTTATTCCTCTCGACTCGTTAAACATAAATGAGAGGTGGTCGTATTTAAACCCTTTTCCAACCGTGAAAAGACGAAAAGATCGTCGGACCCTTGTCGTTTCAGGTTCGTTAACGGTTACGAAGCGATGTGGTTTCGATCACTTTTTTACTTTTTTAGGTCGAAATCACTAATCATGAAAAGTACTCGTCAATCGTAATGATTGGGCGGTTCTTTCGAGCATTTTTTTATACTTTTTCGGGCTCAAGAGACACAACTTTAAGGAAAAGGACACCCCTGGAGTTTACTTTTCGCTGTCTTTTCAAACTCTCTAAACATGAAAAGACGCCGAGTTCTTCCTTTGTCAGACTCGTTAAAACTTAATGACATCGGATTCTGTCAAAATGATGCCTTACAAGCATATGCTATCCTCATCACGCTTGTCATAAAAAATAACCGGGGTACTCGCCAGCAATGGTGGGGAAAATGGAACCAGAATCATTGTCGTGTCGGTAGTATGTCGCTCTTGAACATGGCACTTGTTTGCATTCGTGTCTAGGTGGGGACATATCATCTCATTTTTCACTTGCTTCCATGGGTTTGGGTGATCTTGTTTGACCTCTCATCTGCTCGTTGCCTTGTCACCATGACCTCTGATCATTTGATGTCAAATACTGCCAAGTCCACTGTCGTGCCGCCGATATGTTCAAGAGAAGTTGACCTCTGCAGAAATACTCAACCTCCCTCTGATAACTCGCATAATCCTGATTCACAAAACATCTTATCCTTCTCTGTCTCACGTCGATGATGTGGGAAACATTATGGCCCACCTTCGATCAAGGTCGCTTCCTGTCGAATTTAGCTCATTATCCAGGAAGTTGACCTAGAGACTCCCTTAATGTGCCTTGGAGCCTACATGCCTCAATGGTAGGTTCTTCGTGTTCGACGTGAGGTTTTCATCATTGGCCTCCGATCGAATGATTCTATAGGTGTTTGACGCCGGCTCACTGATTCGCGCGCCGTAGATTGTACCTATAGTACCCTGAGGACCATTGTAATTATTAGTGGTACCTCTCACGTCTGTTAACAGTTTTCATCATTGATTGGTAATTAGACGATGTTCCTGCATGTTCGACTTCAACTCCCATATTCGCATGCTTAAACTTGTACTTTGTTTGAATCGAGATGGAGCGCGAGACCCTGGATTTTGTCTGTTGAGATCCAGGTTGCGATTTTGTGGATTATTATGATCATTACATGACTCATTCACTGGATGGATACGACCATGCCTGAGTCTATTTATCGATCCTCGCTGGATGGCTGCATCCATACCTTGGATCTAGAATTTTTATGTACTCTGCTATGGATGGCTGTGCCCATACCACATACATCATGTACTTGAGATATCAGTTTTACTTCTCCACGCAGGTTCTCCGACGACAGTGTTTTCGGTTGGCCATGTTCTTGTAAATCATTTCACCCCTCTCTCTCTCTCAGGTCTCATGCTTTAGGGGGCATCTATTACACAACAATTTGTCATCGTCCCTGTTACCCCTTCTCCCGCACCTTGGAGGACTCATTCCGGGACCTGTGAGAAGTGACATGACCTGGAAACACTTGTATTGTATTCCCCTAAGTATGAACTTTATATGCCCTGAAGACACCTTCTGCGAAATACCCATAAAAACAACCCTTTTTCCATTGGTGCGGTTTCACTGTGCATCACTCGCGCCAATGGGGGAAATCCTCCAAAGAGGGCGCGCCAGCTGGCGCTCTATCTCAGAGTCGCGCTCGCGCCAGCCAAAATGGGTAGTGTTTTTAGCAAACCAACATTCAAAGGTTCTTCCTAACCCACTCCTGAACTGAATCTATCTTGAGTTTGTTTAGTTTGGCTTCGAATCTCCATAGGAGGGAAGTAGTTTGCCACCTCTCATGAAGCTTCTTAGTGAGAAAGCCAATCCCATGAATATTGTGGATGATCCTAACTCCTTCTCCTCTATCTGTAAAAGCTTGTCTTTTGCCTTTAACAAGCTAGTTCCAAGTTCCAAAGTCCTAGATTTTGAGAATTGCTAAGTTCATGCTACAAGAGCCTTCTTCATTCCCATAAGGCTAAATCTAAAGTAAGGAGATTCTTGTCCAAATAACCAAGGATAGAGAGGCTTGTTCCCATTCTGTTGGGTCCCTATAATACTAGTGATTACCCCATTACTATGGTAGTTGTACCCCTTATTAATATCGTTGTGCCCCTATTGCCCCCATATTGTTATTATTGTGCCCCATAGAATCCCTCTATTGTTATTTTTGTGGCTTTGTATTATTATTGTTAGGTCGGCTGGGTTATATTGTGACTCCTTAGACTCCTATATATAGAAAGGAGGTTTTTTCATTTGTATCATCCAAGAATTGTTCATTTATGTAATATAAAGGAGGTTTCCCCCTCGAAGAGGCTAAATCCTAAGGTGTTGATCTATCTTTTCTATCTTTTCTTGAGCTGGTTTCATAACATTTGGTATCAGAGCCAAGTTCTAAGGTTTCGCTGCTCCAAATAGGTCATTGTGGAATTTTCTCTATAACGGTTTTTCTGCACCGTTGTAGAAGTTGAAAAAAAAACCCATTTGAGAAGATATCACGCTGCAGCTCGGGTCCAAATTTCATATCTTTTTGTGCTATATTTGCGGAGATATGATCTGAGGAAGTTGGCCTTTTTGCAGACTCCTGAATTACATTCCAAATAGGTGACCTGGGGAAAATTGTCATAACTTTCTCTCTGAGCATCGGATTGAAATTTCACAAAAAGGTACAGAAAGAAAACGGTCTGTAGTTTCTTCTAGATATTGTTCAGATCTAGAGGTCCAAATAGTGACACGTGGCACTTCATACAAGTTCGCTCTTCTGAAAAGGTCTATAATCAGGTATCTATGGGAGATTTGGCATAACTCTTCATTGGAGAATCCAATTGGGGTCAGACTGGTGGCATTGGAAAGAGGACATAGAGGGCTACCACAGGGCACAATTTCAAAATTAGATGTTCTGAAAGTACAGAGATACATCAGAGGCAATATAGAGCTCCTACAAAGAAAAAAAAGGTGTGTAGATTTTTTTAAATTTTTGCTTAAGATTGGTTTGAAAAATTATTTTGAAGGAATTCAAAGGGCTAGTAGAGAATTATTATCGGTAACTGATGCCCCGAGGAAAGAAAATGCAAACACCTAGTAATGAACCTGAAAGCTCTAGCATGACTCATGAAGAAGAGGAAGAAATGCTACATGATATATCAAAATTACAAGACCAAGTGCAAAAAATGTCAGCCTCACAAAAAGCTAATAGAAGCTAAGATAAATGGCATGGAATCTAAGATAAAGGGCGTGGAAGCTAAGATGGACAATTGGAAGATAGATTTGAAGACAGACATGGATGATTTGAAGACAGATTTGAAGACAGACATGGACGAATTGAAGATAAATATGAATAAGTTGCTACAAGAAATGGTCACTAAGGGTGAAAGGTAGTAAAGGAAACTCATGATGAGAACAAAAGAAATGTTAATCATGATTCCATAGACTCTAATGTGGGATCAAAGGCCCATCATATTCCAAAAATCGATATGAGGAAGTTTGATGGCAAGGATCCCGCAACATGGATATTACAGATGGAGCAATTTTTCGATCTCAATAATGTGCAAAACACACAAAAGGTACGTATGGCAACTTTATATTTGGAACCAAATCAGTTTGTATGGTATCAATGGCTTTGCTCTCGTAAACAATTTATCACTTGGGCAATTTTTATGGAAGAATTGATAGCACATTATGAGGATACAAAAAGCAACACTTTTTTAGCCAATTGATAAGTCTCAAACAAAAGGGTTCAATAATGGAGCACATTGAGGAGTTCCAAAAATTGAACATAAGGGTAAAAGATATTCCAGAGGAGCATAGGATTGATGTGTTCATAGGGTCTTTAAAGGATAATATCCAACATGATGTTCGCCTTTGGGAACCTGATTCATTAGAGAAGGCATTCAGGTTAGCAAGAAAAATGGAAAGCAAAATTATGGCAACCAAGAAGCATACCACTCACAACTATAAAGATGAAGTGTTGTCCCTAGTCTTCCACAACCTATAAGGTTGACACCACAACAATTGGAAGAAAAAAGAGCAAAAGGGCTTTGTTACAGTTGTGATAGCAAATACACTAAAGGTCATAAGTGTGCTGAGAAGAAATTATTCTACATAGATTGTGAAGAGGAAGAAGAAAAGGAGCAAGAAAGGTCAAAAGAAGAGAATATACTCCAGGAACAAAGCCTAGATGAAGAACAAATGAATTCGACGATATCTTGTAATGCATTATTAGGAATTACCACTCAAACCATCAAGATAGAAGGACAATCAAGAAGAAAAAGGTAATAGTGTTGATTGATTCAGGAAGTACCCATAATTTTATTCATTGTAAAGAGTGTCAAGTGATGATTGCAAATGGAGGAACAATAAATTTCTCTGGAAAATGCCATAATGTCAAGCTATCCATGGGAAAATATGTATTGAATAGCCCAATGCTTTCCATTCCAATGGGAGGTGTTGATGTTGTACTAGGAGTCCAACGGCTACAATCCTTAGGTACAACAACTTTTAATTTTCAAGAACTTTTCATCAAATTTTTTATGGAAGGAAAGGAAGTTGAATTAAGGGGTATTGCAGGGAAACCAGGAAAGATATTCAACTCTAATGGTATGACAAAGCTTCTAAAAAAGGAACAAAGAGGTGTAATTGCACAATTATGTTCGCTAGATGTTTCCACATCGGAATCATCTGTTTCTCCAGATCTCCAAAAAGTCCTCAATAATCATTCCAAGGTATTTGAGACTCCTAAAGGTCTCCCACCTGTGCATGATCATGATCATGCTATTCATCTAATTCCAGGAAGTGTTCCTCCAAACATCAGGCCGTACAGATATTCCTATGTCCAAAAGAGTGAAATTGAACGTATGGTTGCAGAAATGCTAGAGGCTGGTATAATTCAACCGAGTCAAAGTTCTTTCTCTGCCAGTAGTATTGGTGCACAAGAAGGATGGATCATGGCGCATGTGTCCGGATTATAGGGAGCTCAACAAGCTCACTATTAAAGATAAGTTTCCCATTCCTGTCATTGATGAATTACTGGATGAATTGCATGGATCAATTTACTTCACCAAGTTGGATCTTCGTTTGGGTTATCATGAAATCAGAATGAAGATTGTAGACATTCCGAAAATGGCATTTAGAACTCATGAGGGTCATTATGAATTTTTGGTCATGCCTTGGCCTTACCAATGCACCTTCAACATTTCAAGGTTTGATGAATTCAATTTTCAAACCATTCCTTAGAAAATTTGTGTTAGTATTTTTTGATGATATACTAATCTACGGCAAGTCTTGGAAGGATCATGTTGAACATGTTGACAGGGTGCTACAACTATTGGAGGAGAAACATTTATATGCAAAAAGATCCAAATGTTTCTTTGGAGTCCAGGAGGTGGAATATTTGGGTCATATTGTATCTCATGAAGGAGTTAAGGTAGACCCTAGCAAAATTAAGCCATTAAGGAATGGAGAATCCCCACATCCATAAAGCATCTGCGAGGATTTCTCGGCTTGACTAGGTATTATCGCAAGTTTTTTAAGAATTATGGGAGAATAGCAACACCTCTAACAACACTATTGAAGAAAGATGCATTTTCATGGACTTCAGAAGCAACAAAGGCCTTCGAACATCTTAAAGAGGCAATGTGCCAAGCACCGGTCTTAGCTACACCAACTTCACAAAACCCTTTATGTGGAATGTGATGCTTCGGAAATGGAATGGTGCTATCCTAAAATCAAGATGAAAGACCCATTTCTTTTGAAAGTCCTCCAATCAAGGGAAAGTTTTTACACAAAGCTATTTATGAGAAAGAAATGTTGGCAATACTACATGCACTTAAGAAATGTCGACCCTACCTAATGGGAAGACACTTCAAGGTAAAAACGGATCATGATAGCCTTAAAATACTTTTTAGAACAAAGATTATCCTCTGAAGAGCAACAAAAGTGGGTCACAAAGATGTTGGGTTATGACTTTGAAATCATCTACAAAAAAGGGAAGCAAAATGGGGTGGCAGATGCACTCTCAAGAAAGGATGAGGATGTGGAAGCATTGTTGTGTGCCATTTCTATTATCCAACCAGATTGGATAAATGAAGCAAGGGAGGAATGGAAGAATGACGAAGAACTGTGGGCACTTATTCGAAAGCTACAACAAGATTCCAGTACGTCTGATACATTTAGCTGGAAAAATGATTCGTTATGGTACAAAGATCGCTTATACCTCTGTAAGAATTCCCAGCTAAAACAAAAAGATTCTTATGGAATTGCACACTTCTCCCTTAGGAGGGCACTTAGGATTTTTAAAAACTTACCACAGGGTTAAGAAGGAATTTTTTTGGGATGGCCTTAAATCATATATTCAAAAGTTTGTGGCGGAATGTTTGTTTGCCAACAAAATAAGTTGAAACAATTAAGAACTCAACTCTATTACAACCTTTATCCATTCCAAGCCAACATTGGGAGGAGGTTTCAATGGATTTTATCACAGGTTTACCCAAGTCTGAGTGAAAGAGTGTCATCATGGTGGTAGTTGACAGACTTACCAAGTATGCACACTTTTGTGCATTATCACATCCATTTAAAGCCAGTACAGTTTCTAGTGCATTTATGGAAACAATTCAAAAGCGACATGGAAACCCAAAGATTATTGTAAGTGACAGAGATCCCATTTTCACTGGAAATTTTTGGACAAAATTATTTTCTTGTCTTGGTACTCGGTTAGCTCATAGCTCATCTTATCATCCTCAATCTGATGGGCAAACTGAGATAGTAAACAAATGTTTGGAAGGATATCTTCGTTGCTTTGTATCTGATAAACAGACACAATGGGTCAAAGGGTTGCCTCTGGCTGAATGGTGGTATAACACTTCCTTCCATACAGCAACAAAAATGACCCCATTTATGGCACTTTATGGGTATCAACCACCATCCATCACATCATATTAAAGAGAAAATTCTAAGGTTCAGGCAGTGGAACATCACATCGAACATCAATAACAAGTCCTCAAACTCTTAAAGGATAACCTCGTGTTGGCACATAATAGAATGAAACAATAGGCAGATCAACATCTCAACGAAAGAAGTTTTGATGTAGGTGATTGAGTATTCCTACGGGTACAACCATATAAGCAAATGTCCCTCAAGCAAGCTAAGAAGGATAATAAATTATCACCAAAGTATTATGGTCCGTACAAGGTGTTGCACCAAGTTTTCCATGTTTCATGTTTAAAGAAGGTTATAGGCGAGAAGCTCCCAGTTCAACAATATTGCCAGAAGTTGACGAGGAAGGAAAAATTATATTGGAACCGGAAGCAGTCACAGAAACAAGAACTCGACAGCTATGAAATTGATCAATTTCAGAGTATCGTATCAAGTGGAAGAACTTATCCACTGAAGATTCCATAAGGGAGGATGAGAATTTTATACAGAAGCATCCAGAACTACTCAAGCGTTGAGGACAACACTTTTGAAGGAGAGGGGCATGTTGGGTCTCTATAATACTAGTGATTACCCCATTACTATTGTAGTTGCATCCCTTATTAATATTGTTGTACCCCTATTATCCCCATATTGTTGTTACTATGCCCCATAGAATCCCCCTATAGTTATTTTTGTGGCTTTATATTATTATTGTTAGGTCGGTTGGGTTATATTGTGACTCCTTAAACTCCTATATATAGAAAGCAGGTTTTGTCATTTGAATCATCCAAGAATTGTTCATTTTTGTAATATAAAGGAGGTTGCCCCCTCGAAGAGGCTAAATTCCAAGGCGTTGATCTATCTTTTCTATCTTTTCTTGAGCTAGTTTCATAACAGATTGTGTTGTCTCAGTTGTTGGTTCTTGTGTATCAGTAATGTCCTCAACAGGTTCTGGTGTAACAAATTCCCATTTTTCGGTTTGAGTCCCCCTCGAGGTAGTATCTGCTGCATAGACTTTGAATACGAGTTCCACCAGCTTCTTAGCACAGGCTACACACAGAATTCCCGGGATTTCTCCCCTTCTAGCCCTGTCCACAATCTCTACCAAAGTATCCAGCCCTAGGGCTCTTGGCTTTTCCTTTTCTACTGCTAGATGTTCCCTTAATTCCTTAATCTCTTTTTCTAAAATTTTAGTTTTCGACAGCAAGTACTGGGTTTCACTCTTACCAGGTGAAGGAGGTTTCTCTGGCTAAGCATGCTCCTCATCCTTCTGTTCGACTACTTCCTTGTTCTTTCTCAATGTAGATGGGTACTTTGGGTGTTTGCTCACCCTTATCCTCTATTTTGGCCTTCTATCACCAATTGGTTTACCAACTGACTTCTTTCTGATCCTCATTGTCGAGGACTTCGGATTTTTCCTTTATTACCTCTAGAGTTTCCCAACCGTCTCTATTTTCCTTCTATGAGTAGTCCTGGGCCTTTTCTGCATGAAATTTTCCAAATTCTTGCCCTATTGGCTCAAGGCATCCAACACGATGAGTATAATAAAGTCGTGGTTTATAACACATGTTTCTAGATGTGTAACAATTTTCATAGCCGGCGACCATGGACCTAATATTTCCCAGTAAGACATAAGGTAGGTTAATCTACTGTTGATGGCAGATATGGCTCAACAATGGGAAATGGTAATCAAACACAATTGTTGCTCTTCTCTCACAAGTAATGTACTTAATGAGGAAGAGAGAAACATTCGCCCATGGCAGTGGGAGTGACAACCTATCAATTCCCTTACCCTTCTTAACTGACGACTCACTTTCCTGAAGAAAATCCATTTTAGCGAGGGTTCATTAACCTTCCTAGTAAACCATCTCTTCCCTTCTGCTGGCAATTCTATTATTCTGGCAATAACTTTTTCCATGACCTCCAATTTAGTCCTTTGACTTCGATCTGGTTTCTTTCCAAGTTCTTTGTAAATTCCATGGCCACACCATTGTTTGATTCTTCCAATCTTTGTAAGAATTCGAACCAGCCTACATCTTTGAAGACCTGACATGCCTCAACATAACCTTCCAAGGCTTTTATAGTTCTCGGTTCATGCTGTATCACTACTCCCATTGATTCTACAATTCAATGCTATTTCACCTGCTTATCTTCCCTCCAGCACACACTTTAGTTGTTTCAGCTGAAATTGCTACCTTCCTCCTCTCTGAGCACTCTGAATAGGGATCCAACACTTCTAGCAGGGGTAAATGATAGGGTGGTAGGGTGGTGCACATGCAGATTTGGATTAAGATTTGGCATGCATGGTTCATACAACTTAATGAATTTTTTTTAATGGTGAGTCATGGGGAAGTCTCGTCAATAGTTCCCTTAGCCTTTTTGGTATGTTTCAATCTTAAGTAACAATAACTCCCGGGTCGTGTACCTTAATTGTTGGATTTTTCCAATAATTGCAAATCATGGGACAGTCATGTCGCAACATGATTCATTCCCCCCTAGCTTAATTATGGAAGTTGTCCTCAGCTATTAACAGTCATGTTAATTTGCTATAATCATAAAATAAATTGAATGCAATATTACCTTTTTGACGACGTACCTGGGTGACGTGGGGCAGAGTAATGGGTGGCGCAACATTGAATCATACTTGAGCAGTGAGACACATGAACTTAGATCTGCTGATGAGGCTCGCGGTGATGTTTTTGTTGTTCATTACAATAAAATATTTTGTTTTATTCCTAAAAAGTTGTTGACTATTACAGGTGTAATAGCTAATATGACTAGTATATATTAATTTAATTTCTACAAAATGATAAAGAAAAAAAGATCATGTAACAACACTTATCGTATGATACACTTTGAAATAACAAATACTGTTGCAGAGGGTGTAACAGTTTCCACCAGGTGGTTTTCAACAACTACAAAAAGTGTCTGTCTATGCCTGAAAAATAATTTCATAGCTAGATTATTATTATTATCACACACACACACACACACACACATAT